>CANPUZ010000123.1:0-206097 GCA_947579665.1 Sympetrum striolatum | reverse complement strand
AAAAAGACTAAAAAAACTGAAACTTCGCAAAAATTATTCGTTTTTCTTGCTTTTTTCGGTCAAATCTCGATAAAATGTGGAAAATTAAGGGAAAAAAAGACTAAAAAAATTGAAATTTCGCTAAAATTATTCGTTTTTCTTGCTTTTTTCGGTCAAATCTTGATAAAATAAGGAAATTTAAGGGAAAAAAAGAGGAAAAAAATTGAAATTTCGCTAAAATTATTCGTTTTTCTTGCTTTTTTCGGTCAAATCTCGATAAAATAAGGAAAATTAAGGGAATAAAAGAGGATAAAAATTGATATTTCGCTAAAATTATTCGTTTTTCTTGCTTTTTTCGGACAAACCTCGATAAAATAAGGAAAATTAAGGGAAAAAAAGAGGAAAAAAATTGAAATTTCGCTAAAATTATTCGTTTTTCTAGCTTTTTTCGGTCAAATTCCGATAAAATAAGGAAAAATTAAGGGAAAAAAGAGGAAAAAAATTGAAATTTCGCTAAAATTATTCGTTTTTCTTGCTTTTTTCGGTCAAATCTCGATAAAATAAGGAAAATTAAGGGAAAAAAAGAGGAAAAAAATAGAAATTTCGCTAAAATTATTCGTTTTTCTTGCTTTTTTCGGTCAAATATCGATAAAATAAGGAAAATTAAGGGTAAAAAAGAGGAAAAAAAATTGAAATTTCGCTCAAATTATTCGTTTTTCTTGCTTTTTTCGATCAAATCTCGATAAAATAAGGAAAATTAAGGGAATAAAAGAGGATAAAAATATATTTTGCTAAAATTATTCGTTTTTCTTGCTTTTTACGGTCAAATCTCGATAAAATAAGGAAAATTAAGGGAAAAAAAGAGGAAAAAAAAATTGAAATTTCGCTAAAATTATTCGTTTTTCTAGCTATTTTCGGTCAAATCTCGAATAAATAAGGAAAATTAAGGGAAAAAAGAGGAAAAAAAATAGAAATTTCGCTAAAATTATTCGTTTTTCTTGCTTTTTTTCGGTCAAATCTCGATAAAAAAAGGAAAATTAAGGGAAAAAAAAGAGGAAAAAAAATAGAAATTTTGCTAAAATTATTCGTTTTTCTTGCTTTTTTTCGGTCAAATATCGATAAAATAAGGAAAATTAAGGGTAAAAAAGAGGAAAAAAAATTGAAATTTCGCTCAAATTATTCGTTTTTCTTGCTTTTTTCGATCAAATCTCGATAAAATAAGGAAAATTAAGGGAAAAAAGAGGAAAAAAATAGAAATTTCGCTAAAATTATTCGTTTTTTCTTGCTTTTTTCGGTCAAATCTCGATAAAATAAGGAAAATTAAGGGTAAAAAAAGAGGAAAAAAATTGAAATTTCGCTAAAATTATTAGTTTTTCTTGCTATTTTCGGTCAAATCTCGATAAAATGAGGTAAATTAAGGGAAAAAACGAGGATAAAAATTGATATTTCGCTAAAATTATTCGTTTTTCTAGCTTTTTTCGGTCAAATATCGATAAAATAAGGAAAATCAAGGGAAAAAAGATAAAAAAAATTGATATTTAGCTAAAATTATTCGTTTTTCTTGCTTTTTTCGGTCAAATCTGGATAAAATGTGGAAAATTAAGGGAAAAAAAGACAAAAAAAAATTGAAATTTCGCTAAAATTATTCGTTTTTCTTGCTTTTTTCGGTCAAATCTCGATAAAATAAGGAAAATTAAGGGAAAAAAAAGAGGAAAAAAATTGAAATTTCGCTAAAATTATTCGTTTTTCTTGCTTTTTTAGGTCAAATCTCGATAAAATGAGGAAAATTAAGGGAAAAAAGGAGGATAAAAATTGATATTTCGCTAAAATTATTCGTTTTTTCTTGCTTTTTTCGGTCAAATATCGATAAAATAAGGAAAATTAAGGGAAAAAAAGAGGATAAAAATTGATATTTCGCTAAAATTATTCGTTTTTCTTGCTTTTTTCGGTCAAATCTCGATAAAATAAGGAAAATTAAGGGAATAAAAGAGGAAAAAAATTGAAATTTCGCTAAAATTATTCGTTTTTCTAGCTTTTTTCGGTCAAATCTCGATAAAATAAGGAAAATTAAGGGAAAAAAGAGGAAAAAAATAGAAATTTCACTAAAATTATTCGTTTTTCTTGCTTTTTTCGGTCAAATCTCGATAAAATAAGGAAAATTAAGGGTAAAAAAGAGGAAAAAAATTGAAATTTCGCTAAAATTATTCGTTTTTTCTTTCTTTTTTCGGTCAAATCTCGATAAAATAAGGAAAATTAAGGGAAAAAAAGAGGATAAAATTGATATTTCGCTAAAATTATTCGTTTTTCTTGCTTTTTTCGGTCAAATCTCGATAAAATAATGAAAATTAAGGGAAAAAAGAGGAAAAAAATAGAAATTTCGCTAAAATTATTCGTTTTTCTTGCTTTTTACGGTCAAACCTCGATAAAATAAGGAAAATTAAGGGAAAAAAACGAGGATAAAAATTGATATTTCGCTAAAATTATTCGTTTTTCTTGCTTTTTTACGGTCAAATCTCGATAAAATGTGTAAAATTAAGGGAAAAAAAGACTAAAAAAATTGAAATTTCGCTAAAATTATTCGTTTTTCTTGCTTTTTTCGGACAAACCTCGATAAAATAAGGAAAATTAAGGGAAAAAAGAGGAAAAAAAATTGAAATTTCGCTAAAATTATTCGTTTTTCTTGCTTTTTTATGTCAAATCTCGATAAAATAAGGAAAATTAAGGGAAAAAAAGAGGATAAAAATTGATATTTCGCTAAAATTATTCGTTTTTCTTGCTTTTTTTCGGTCAGATCTCGATAAAATAAGGAAAATGAGGGGAAAAAAGAGGAAAAAAAATAGAAATTTCGCTAAAATTATTCGTTTTTCTTGCATTTTCGGTCAAATCTCGATAAAATAAGGAAAATTAAGGGTAAAAAAGAGGAAAAAAATTGAAATTTCGCTAAAATTATTCGTTTTTCTTGCTTTTTTCGGTCAAATCTCGATAAAATGAGGAAAATTAAGGGAAAAAAACGAGGATAAAAATTGATATTTTGCTAAAATTATTCGTTTTTCTTGCTTTTTTCGGTCAAATATCGATAAAATAAGGAAAATCAAGGGAAAAAAGATGATAAAAATTGATATTTAGCTATAATTATTCGTTTTTCTTGCTTTTTTCGGTCAAATCTCGATAAAATGTGGAAAATTAAGGGAAAAAAAGACTAAAAAAATTGAAATTTCGCTAAAATTATTCGTTTTTCTTGCTTTTTTCGGTCAAATCTCGATAAAATAAGGAAATTTAAGGGAATAAAAGAGGATAAAAATTGATATTTCGCTAAAATTATTCGTTTTTCTTGCTTTTTTCGGACAAACCTCGATAAAATAAGGAAAATTAAGGGAAAAAAAGAGGAAAAAAATTGAAATTTCGCTAAAATTATTCGTTTTTCTTGCTTTTTTCGGTCAAATTCCGATAAAATAAGGAAAATTAAGGGAAAAAAAGAGGAAAAAAATTGAAATTTCGCTAAAATTATTCGTTTTTCTTGCTTTTTTATGTCAAATCTCGATAAAATAAGGAAAATTAAGGGAAAAAAAGACTAAAAAAACTGAAACTTCGCAAAAATTATTCGTTTTTCTTGCTTTTTTCGGTCAAATCTCGATAAAATAAGGAAAATTAAGGGAAAAAAAGACTAAAAAAATTGAAATTTCGCTAAAATTATTCGTTTTTCTTGCTTTTTTATGTCAAATCTCGATAAAATAAGGAAAATTAAGGGAAAAAAAGAGGATAAAAATTGATATTTCGCTAAAATTATTCGTTTTTCTTGCTTTTTTCGGTCAGATCTCGATAAAATAAGGAAAATTAAGGGAATAAAAGAGGATAAAAATTGATATTTCGCTAAAATTATTCGTTTTTCTTGCTTTTTTCGGACAAACCTCGATAAAATAAGGAAAATTAAGGGAAAAAAAAGAGGAAAAAAATTGAAATTTCGCTAAAATTATTCGTTTTTCTAGCTTTTTTCGGTCAAATTCCGATAAAATAAGGAAAATTAAGGGAAAAAAGAGGAAAAAAATTGAAATTTCGCTAAAATTATTCGTTTTTCTTGCTTTTTTATGTCAAATCTCGATAAAATAAGGAAAATTAAGGGAAAAAAAGACTAAAAAAACTGAAACTTCGCAAAAATTATTCGTTTTTCTTGCTTTTTTCGGTCAAATCTCGATAAAATGTGGAAAATTAAGGGAAAAAAAGACTAAAAAAATTGAAATTTCGCTAAAATTATTCGTTTTTCTTGCTTTTTTCGGTCAAATCTTGATAAAATAAGGAAATTTAAGGGAAAAAAAGAGGAAAAAAATTGATATTTCGCTAAAATTATTCGTTTTTCTAGCTTTTTTCGGTCAAATTCCGATAAAATAAGGAAAATTAAGGGAAAAAAGAGGAAAAAAATTGAAATTTTGCTAAAATTATTCGTTTTTCTTGCTTTTTTTATGTCAAATCTCGATAAAATAAGGAAAATTAAGGGAAAAAAAGACTAAAAAAACTGAAACTTCGCAAAAATTATTCGTTTTTCTTGCTTTTTTTCGGTCAAATCTCGATAAAATGTGGAAAATTAAGGGAAAAAAAGACTAAAAAAATTGAAATTTCGGTAAAATTATTCGTTTTTCTAGCTATTTTCGGTCAAATCTCGAATAAATAAGGAAAATTAAGGGAAAAAAAGAGGAAAAAAATAGAAATTTCGCTAAAATTATTCGTTTTTCTTGCTTTTTTCGGTCAAATCTCGATAAAATAAGGAAAATTAAGGGAAAAAAAGAGGAAAAAAATAGAAATTTCGCTAAAATTATTCGTTTTTCTTGCTTTTTTCGGTCAAATATCGATAAAATAAGGAAAATTAAGGGTAAAAAAGAGGAAAAAAATTGAAATTTCGCTCAAATTATTCGTTTTTCTTGCTTTTTTCGATCAAATCTCGATAAAATAAGGAAAATTAAGGGAATAAAAGAGGATAAAAATATATTTTGCTAAAATTATTCGTTTTTCTTGCTTTTTACGGTCAAATCTCGATAAAATAAGGAAAATTAAGGGAAAAAAAGAGGAAAAAAAATTGAAATTTCGCTAAAATTATTCGTTTTTCTAGCTATTTTCGGTCAAATCTCGAATAAAATAAGGAAAATTAAGGGAAAAAAGAGGAAAAAAATAGAAATTTCGCTAAAATTATTCGTTTTTCTTGCTTTTTTCGGTCAAATCTCGATAAAAAAAGGAAAATTAAGGGAAAAAAAGAGGAAAAAAATAGAAATTTTGCTAAAATTATTCGTTTTTTCTTGCTTTTTTCGGTCAAATATCGATAAAATAAGGAAAATTAAGGGTAAAAAAGAGGAAAAAAATTGAAATTTCGCTCAAATTATTCGTTTTTCTTGCTTTTTTCGATCAAATCTCGATAAAATAAGGAAAATTAAGGGAAAAAAAGAGGAAAAAATAGAAATTTCGCTAAAATTATTCGTTTTTCTTGCTTTTTTCGGTCAAATCTCGATAAAATAAGGAAAATTAAGGGTAAAAAAAGAGGAAAAAAATTGAAATTTCGCTAAAATTATTAGTTTTTCTTGCTATTTTCGGTCAAATCTCGATAAAATGAGGTAAATTAAGGGAAAAAACGAGGATAAAAATTGATATTTCGCTAAAATTATTCGTTTTTCTAGCTTTTTTTCGGTCAAATATCGATAAAATAAGGAAAATCAAGGGAAAAAAGATAAAAAAAATTGATATTTAGCTAAAATTATTCGTTTTTCTTGCTTTTTTCGGTCAAATCTGGATAAAATGTGGAAAATTAAGGGAAAAAAAGACAAAAAAAAATTGAAATTTCGCTAAAATTATTCGTTTTTCTTGCTTTTTTCGGTCAAATCTCGATAAAATAAGGAAAATTAAGGGAAAAAAAGAGGAAAAAAATTGAAATTTCGCTAAAATTATTCGTTTTTCTTGCTTTTTTAGGTCAAATCTCGATAAAATGAGGAAAATTAAGGGAAAAAAGGAGGATAAAAATTGATATTTCGCTAAAATTATTCGTTTTTCTTGCTTTTTTCGGTCAAATATCGATAAAATAAGGAAAATTAAGGGAAAAAAAGAGGATAAAAATTGATATTTCGCTAAAATTATTCGTTTTTTCTTGCTTTTTTCGGTCAAATCTCGATAAAATAAGGAAAATTAAGGGAATAAAAGAGGAAAAAAATTGAAATTTCGCTAAAATTATTCGTTTTTCTAGCTTTTTTCGGTCAAATCTCGATAAAATAAGGAAAATTAAGGGAAAAAAGAGGAAAAAAAATAGAAATTTCACTAAAATTATTCGTTTTTTCTTGCTTTTTTCGGTCAAATCTCGATAAAATAAGGAAAATTAAGGGTAAAAAAGAGGAAAAAAATTGAAATTTCGCTAAAATTATTCGTTTTTCTTTCTTTTTTCGGTCAAATCTCGATAAAATAAGGAAAATTAAGGGAAAAAAAGAGGATAAAATTGATATTTCGCTAAAATTATTCGTTTTTCTTGCTTTTTTTCGGTCAAATCTCGATAAAATAATGAAAATTAAGGGAAAAAAGAGGAAAAAAATAGAAATTTCGCTAAAAATTATTCGTTTTTCTTGCTTTTTACGGTCAAACCTCGATAAAATAAGGAAAATTAAGGGAAAAAACGAGGATAAAAATTGATATTTCGCTAAAATTATTCGTTTTTCTTGCTTTTTACGGTCAAATCTCGATAAAATGTGTAAAATTAAGGGAAAAAAAGACTAAAAAAATTGAAATTTCGCTAAAATTATTCGTTTTTCTTGCTTTTTTCGGTCAAATCTTGATATAATAAGGAAAATTAAGGGAGAAAAAGAGATAAAAAATAGAAATTTCGCTAAAATTATTCGTTTTTCTTGCTTTTTTCGGTCAAATATCGATAAAATAAGGAAAATTAAGGGTAAAAAAGAGGAAAAAAATTGAAATTTCGCTCAAATTATTCGTTTTTCTTGCTTTTTTCGATCAAATCTCGATAAAATAAGGAAAATTAAGGGTAAAAAAGAGGAAAAAAATTGAAATTACGCTAAAATTATTCGTTTTTCTTGCTTTTTTCGGTCAAATCTCGATAAAATGAGGAAAATTAAGGGAAAAAAGAGGAAAAAAATTGAAATTTCGCTAAAATTATTCGTTTTTTCTAGCTATTTTCGGTCAAATCTCGAATAAATAAGGAAAATTAAGGGAAAAAAGAGGAAAAAAATAGAAATTTCGCTAAAATTATTCGTTTTTCTTGCTTTTTTCGGTCAAAATCTCGATAAAATAAGGAAATTTAAGGGAAAAAAAGAGGAAAAAAAATAGAAATTTTGCTAAAATTATTCGTTTTTCTTGCTTTTTTCGGTCAAATATCGATAAAATAAGGAAAATTAAGGGTAAAAAAGAGGAAAAAAATTGAAATTTCGCTCAAATTATTCGTTTTTCTTGCTTTTTTTCGATCAAATCTCGATAAAATAAGGAAAATTAAGGGAAAAAAGAGGAAAAAAATTGAAATTTCGCTAAAATTATTAGTTTTTCTTGCTATTTTCGGTCAAATCTCGATAAAATGAGGTAAATTAAGGGAAAAAACGAGGATAAAAATTGATATTTCGCTAAAATTATTAGTTTTTCTTGCTTTTTTTCGGTCAAATATCGATAAAATAAGGAAAATCAAGGGAAAAAAAGATAAAACAAATTGATATTTAGCTAAAATTATTCGTTTTTCTTGCTTTTTTCGGTCAAATCTGGATAAAATGTGGAAAATTAAGGGAAAAAAGAGGAAAAAAATTGAAATTTCGCTAAAATTATTCGTTTTTCTTGCTTTTTTCGGTCAAATCTCGATAAAATGAGGAAAATTAAGGGAAAAAACGAGGATAAAAATTGATATTTCGCTAAAATTATTCGTTTTTCTTGCTTTTTTCGGTCAAATATCGATAAAATAAGGAAAATTAAGGGAAAAAAAGAGGATAAAAATTGATATTTCGCTAAAATTATTCGTTTTTCTTGCTTTTTTCGGACAAACCTCGATAAAATAAGGAAAATTAAGGGAAAAAGGAAAATTAAGGGAAAAAAAGAGGAAAAAAATTGAAATTTCGCTAAAATTATTCGTTTTTCTAGCTTTTTTCGGTCAAATCTCGATAAAATAAGGAAAATTAAGGGAAAAAAGAGGATAAAAATTGATATTTCGCTAATATTATTCGTTTTTCTTGCTTTTTTCGGACAAACCTCGATAAAATAAGGAAAATTAAGGGAAAAAACGAGGATAAAAATTGATATTTCGCTAAAATTATTCGTTTTTCTTGCTTTTTACGGTCAAATCTCGATAAAATGTGTAAAATTAAGGGAAAAAAAGACTAAAAAAATTGAAATTTCGCTAAAATTATTCGTTTTTCTTGCTTTTTTCGGTCAAATCTTGATAAAATAAGGAAAATTAAGGAGAAAAAGAGGAAAAAAATTGAAATTTCGCTAAAATTATTCGTTTTTCTTGCTTTTTTCGGTCAAATCTCGATATAATAAGGAAAATTAAGGGAATAAAAGAGGATAAAAATTGATATTTCGCTAAAATTATTAGTTTTTCTTGCTATTTTCGGTCAAATCTCGATAAAATGAGGTAAATTAAGGGAAAAAACGAGGATAAAAATTGATATTTCGCTAAAATTATTCGTTTTTCTTGCTTTTTTCGGTCAAATATCGATAAAATAAGGAAAATCAAGGGAAAAAAGATAAAAAAAATTGATATTTAGCTAAAATTATTCGTTTTTCTTGCTTTTTTCGGTCAAATCTGGATAAAATGTGGAAAATTAAGGGAAAAAAAGAGGAAAAAAATTGAAATTTCGCTAAAATTATTCGTTTTTCTAGCTTTTTTCGGTCAAATCTCGATAAAATAAGGAAAATTAAGGGAAAAAAGAGGAAAAAAATAGAAATTTCACTAAAATTATTCGTTTTTCTTGCTTTTTTCGGTCAAATCTCGATAAAATAAGGAAAATTAAGGGTAAAAAAGAGGAAAAAAATTGAAATTTCGCTAAAATTATTCGTTTTTCTTGCTTTTTTCGGTCAAATCTCGATAAAATAAGGAAAATTAAGGGAAAAAAAGAGGATAAAATTGATATTTCGCTAAAATTATTCGTTTTTCTTGCTTTTTTCGGTCAAATCTCGATAAAATAATGAAAATTAAGGGAAAAAAGAGGAAAAAAATAGAAATTTCGCTAAAATTATTCGTTTTTCTTGCTTTTTACGGTCAAATCTCGATAAAATAAGGAAAATTAAGGGTAAAAAAGAGGAAAAAAATTGAAATTTCGCTAAAATTATTCGTTTTTCTTGCTTTTTTCGGTCAAATCTCGATAAAATGAGGAAAATTAAGGGAAGAAACGAGGATAAAAATTGATATTTCGCTAAAATTATTCGTTTTTCTTGCTTTTTTCGGTCAAATATCGATAAAATAAGGAAAATTAAGGGAAAAAAAGAGGATAAAAATTGATATTTCGCTAAAATTATTCGTTTTTCTTGCTTTTTTCGGACAAACCTCGATAAAATAAGGAAAATTAAGGGAAAAAAAGAGGAAAAAAATTGAAATTTCGCTAAAATTATTCGTTTTTCTAGCTTTTTTCGGTCAAATCTCGATAAAATAAGGAAAATTAAGGGAAAAAAGAGGATAAAAATTGATATTTCGCTAAAATTATTCGTTTTTCTTGCTTTTTTCGGACAAACCTCGATAAAATAAGGAAAATTAAGGGAAAAAACGAGGATAAAAATTGATATTTCGCTAAAATTATTCGTTTTTCTTGCTTTTTACGGTCAAATCTCGATAAAATGTGTAAAATTAAGGGAAAAAAAGACTAAAAAAATTGAAATTTCGCTAAAATTATTCGTTTTTCTTGCTTTTTTCGGTCAAATATCGATAAAATAAGGAAAATCAAGGGAAAAAAGATAAAAAAAATTGATATTTAGCTAAAATTATTCGTTTTTCTTGCTTTTTTCGGTCAAATCTGGATAAAATGTGGAAAATTAAGGGAAAAAAAGAGGAAAAAAATTGAAATTTCGCTAAAATTATTCGTTTTTCTAGCTTTTTTCGGTCAAATCTCGATAAAATAAGGAAAATTAAGGGAAAAAACGAGGATAAAAATTGATATTTCGCTAAAATTATTCGTTTTTCTTGCTTTTTTCGGTCAAATATCGATAAAATAAGGAAAATTAAGGGAAAAAAAGAGGATAAAAATTGATATTTCGCTAAAATTATTCGTTTTTCTTGCTTTTTTCGGACAAACCTCGATAAAATAAGGAAAATTAAGGGAAAAAAAGAGGAAAAAAATTGAAATTTCGCTAAAATTATTCGTTTTTCTTGCTTTTTTCGGTCAAATCTTGATAAAATAAGGAAAATTAAGGGAGAAAAAGAGGAAAAAAATTGAAATTTCGCTAAAATTATTCGTTTTTCTTGCTTTTTTCGGTCAAATCTCGATATAATAAGGAAAATTAAGGGAATAAAAGAGGATAAAAATTGATATTTCGCTAAAATTATTAGTTTTTCTTGCTATTTTCGGTCAAATCTCGATAAAATGAGGTAAATTAAGGGAAAAAACGAGGATAAAAATTGATATTTCGCTAAAATTATTCGTTTTTCTTGCTTTTTTCGGTCAAATATCGATAAAATAAGGAAAATCAAGGGAAAAAAGATAAAAAAAATTGATATTTAGCTAAAATTATTCGTTTTTCTTGCTTTTTTCGGTCAAATCTGGATAAAATGTGGAAAATTAAGGGAAAAAAAGAGGAAAAAAATTGAAATTTCGCTAAAATTATTCGTTTTTCTAGCTTTTTTCGGTCAAATCTCGATAAAATAAGGAAAATTAAGGGAAAAAAGAGGAAAAAAATAGAAATTTCACTAAAATTATTCGTTTTTCTTGCTTTTTTCGGTCAAATCTCGATAAAATAAGGAAAATTAAGGGTAAAAAAGAGGAAAAAAATTGAAATTTCGCTAAAATTATTCGTTTTTCTTGCTTTTTTCGGTCAAATCTCGATAAAATAAGGAAAATTAAGGGAAAAAACGAGGATAAAAATTGATATTTCGCTAAAATTATTCGTTTTTCTTGCTTTTTACGGTCAAATCTCGATAAAATGTGTAAAATTAAGGGAAAAAAAGACTAAAAAAATTGAAATTTCGCTAAAATTATTCGTTTTTCTTGCTTTTTTCGGTCAAATCTTGATAAAATAAGGAAAATTAAGGGAGAAAAAGAGGAAAAAAATTGAAATTTCGCTAAAATTATTCGTTTTTCTTGCTTTTTTCGGTCAAACCTCGATAAAATAAGGAAAATTAAGGGAAAAAAAGAGGAAAAAAATTGAAATTTCGCTAAAATTAATCGTTTTTCTAGCTTTTTTCGGTCAAATCTCGATAAAATAAGGAAAATTAAGTGAAAAAAGAGGAAAAAAATTGAAATTTCGCTAAAATTATTCGTTTTTCTTGCTTTTTTATGTCAAATCTCGATAAAATAAGGAAAATTAAGGGAATAAAAGAGGATAAAAATTGATATTTCGCTAAAATTATTCGTTTTTCTTGCTTTTTTCGGTCAAACCTCGATAAAATAAGGAAAATTAAGGGAAAAAAAGAGGATAAAAATTGATATTTCGCTAAAATTATTCGTTGTTCTTGCTTTTTTCGGTCAAATCTCGATAAAATAAGGAAAATTAAGGGAAAAAAGAGGAAAAAAATAGAAATTTCGCTAAAATTATTCGTTTTTCTTGCTTTTTTCGGTCAAATCTCGATAAAATAAGGAAAATTAAGGGAAAAAAGAGGAAAAAAATAGAAATTTCGCTAAAATTATTCGTTTTTCTTGCTTTTTTCGGTCAAATCTCGATAAAATAAGGAAAATTAAGGGTAAAAAAGAGGAAAAAAATTGAAATTTCGCTAAAATTATTCGTTTTTCTTGCTTTTTTCGGTCAAATATCGATAAAATGAGGAAAATTAAGGGAAAAAACAAGGATAAAAATTGATATTTCGCTAAAATTATTCGTTTTTCTTGCTTTTTTTCGGTCAAATCTCGATAAAATAAGAAAAATTAAGGGAATAAAAGAGGATAAAAATTGATATTTCGCTAAAATTATTCGTTTTTCTTGCTTTTTTCGGACAAACCTCGATAAAATAAGGAAAATTAAGGGAAAAAAAGAGGAAAAAATTGAAATTTCGCTAAAATTATTCGTTTTTCTAGCTTTTTTCGGTCAAATCTCGATAAAATAAGGAAAATTAAGGGTAAAAAAGAGTAAAAAAATTGAAATTTCGCTAAAATTATTCGTTTTTCTAGCTTTTTTCGGTCAAATCTCGATAAAATGAGGAACATTAAGAGAAAAAACGAGGATAAAAATTGATATTTTGCTAAAATTATTCGTTTTTCTTGCTTTTTTCGGTCAAATATCGATAAAATAAGGAAAATCAAGGGAAAAAAGATGATAAAAATTGATATTTAGCTAAAATTATTCGTTTTTCTTGCTTTTTTCGGTCAAATCTCGATAAAATGAGGAAAATTAAGGGAAAAAACGAGGATAAAAATTGATATTTTGCTAAAATTATTCGTTTTTCTTGCTTTTTTCGGACAAACCTCAATAAAATAAGGAAAATTAAGGGAAAAAAAGAGGAAAAAAATTGAAATTTCGGTAAAATTATTCGTTTTTCTAGCTTTTTTCGGTCAAATCTCGATAAAATAAGGAAAATTAAGGGAAAAAAGAGGAAAAAAATTGAAATTTCGGTAAAATTATTCGTTTTTCTTGATTTTTTCGGTCAAATCTCGATAAAATAAGGAAAATTAAGGGTAAAAAAGAGGAAAAAAATTGAAATTTCGGTAAAATTATTCGTTTTTCTTGCTTTTTTCGGTCAAATCTCGATAAAATAAGGAAAATTAAGGGAATAAAAGAGGATAAAAATTGATATTTCGCTAAAATTATTCGTTTTTCTTGCTTTTTTCGGACAAACCTCGATAAAATAAGGAAAATTAAGGGAAAAAAAGAGGAAAAAATTGAAATTTCGCTAAAATTATTCGTTTTTCTAGCTTTTATCGGTCAAATCTCGATAAAATAAGGAAAATTAAGGAAAAAGAGGAAAAAAATTGAAATTTCGCTAAAATTATTCGTTTTTCTTGCTTTTTTATGTCAAATCTCGATAAAATAAGGAAAATTAAGGGAAAAAAAGACTAAAAAAATTGAAATTTCGCTAAAGTTATTCGTTTTTCTTGCTTTTTTCGGTCAAATCTCGATAAAATAAGGAAAATTAAGCGAAAAAAAGAGGAAAAAAATAGAAATTTCGCTAAAATTATTCGTTTTTCTTGCTTTTTTCGGTCAAATCTCGATAAAATAAGGAAAATTAAGGGAAAAAAATTGAAATTTCGCTAAAATTATTCGTTTTTCTTGCTTTTTTCCTTCAAATCTCGATAAAATAAGGAAAATTAAGCGAAAAAAAGAGGAAAAAAATAGAAATTTCGCTAAAATTATTCGTTTTTCTTGCTTTTTTCGGTCAAATCTCGATAAAATAAGGAAAATTAAGGGAAAAAAGAGGAAAAAAATAGAAATTTCGCCAAAATTATTCGTTTTTCTTGCTTTTTTCGGTCAAATCTCGATAAAATAAGGAAAATTAAGGGAATAAAAGAGGATAAAAATTGATATTTCGCTAAAATTATTCGTTTTTCTTGCTTTTTTCGGTCAAATCTCGATAAAATAAGGAAAATTAAGGGTAAAAAAGAGGAAAAAAATTGAAATTTCGCTAAAATTATTCTTTTTTCTTGCTTTTTTCGGTCAAATCTCGATAAAATAAGGAAAATTAAGGGAATAAAAGAGGATAAAAATTGATATTTCGCTAAAATTATTCGTTTTTCTTGCTTTTTTCGGACAAACCTCGATAAAATAAGGAAAATTAAGGGAAAAAAGAGGAAAAAAATTGAAATTTCGCTAAAATTATTCGTTTTTCTAGCTTTTTTCGGTCAAATTCCGATAAAATAAGGAAAATTAAGGGAAAAAAGAGGAAAAAAATTGAAATTTCGCTAAAATTATTCGTTTTTCTTGCTTTTTTCGGTCAAATCTCGATAAAATGAGGAAAATTAAGGGAAAAAACGAGGATAAAAATTGATATTTTGCTAAAATTATTCGTTTTTCTTGCTTTTTTCGGTCAAATATCGATAAAATAAGGAAAATCAAGGGAAAAAAGATGATAAAAATTGATATTTAGCTAAAATTATTCGTTTTTCTTGCTTTTTTCGGTCAAATCTCGATAAAATGTGGAAAATTAAGGGAAAAAAAGACTAAAAAAATTGAAATTTCGCTAAAATTATTCGTTTTTCTTGCTTTTTTCGGTCAAATCTCGATAAAATGAAGAAAATTAAGGGAAAAAACGAGGATAAAAATTGATATTTTGCTAAAATTATTCGTTTTTCTTTCTTTTTTCGGTCAAATATCGATAAAATAAGGAAAATCAAGGGAAAAAAGATGATAAAAATTGATATTTAGCTAAAATTAATCGTTTTTCTTGCTTTTTTCGGTCAAATCTCGATAAAATGTGGAAAATTAATGGAAAAAAAGACTAAAAAAATTGAAATTTCGCTAAAATTATTCGTTTTTCTTGCTTTTTTCGGTCATATCTCTATAAAATAAGGAAAATTAAGGGAAAAAAAGAGGAAAAAAATTGAGATTTCGCTAAAATTATTCGTTTTTCTTGCTTTTTTCGGTCAAATCTCGATAAAATAAGGAAAATTAAGGGAATAAAAGAGGATAAAAATTGATATTTCGCTAAAATTATTCGTTTTTCTTGCTTTTTTCCGGACAAACCTCGATAAAATAAGGAAAATTAAGGGAAAAAAAGAGGAAAAAATTGAAATTTCGCTAAAATTATTCGTTTTTCTAGCTTTTATCGGTCAAATCTCGATAAAATAAGGAAAATTAAGGGAAAAAAGAGGAAAAAAATTGAAATTTCGCTAAAATTATTCGTTTTTCTTGCTTTTTTATGTCAAATCTCGATAAAATAAGGAAAATTAAGGGAAAAAAAGACTAAAAAAATTGAAATTTCGCTAAAATTATTCGTTTTTCTTGCTTTTTTCGGTCAAATCTCGATAAAATAAGGAAAATTAAGCGAAAAAAAGAGGAAAAAAATAGAAATTTCGCTAAAATTATTCGTTTTTCTTGCTTTTTTCGGTCAAATCTCGATAAAATAAGGAAAATTAAGGGAAAAAATTGAAATTTCGCTAAAATTATTCGTTTTCTTGCTTTTTTCCTTCAAATCTCGATAAAATAAGGAAAATTAAGCGAAAAAAAGAGGAAAAAAATAGAAATTTCGCTAAAATTATTCGTTTTTCATGCTTTTTTCGGTCAAATCTCGATAAAATAAGGAAAATTAAGGGAAAAAAGAGGAAAAAAATAGAAATTTCGCCAAAATTATTCGTTTTTCTTGCTTTTTTCGGTCAAATCTCGATAAAATAAGGAAAATTAAGGGAATAAAAGAGGATAAAAATTGATATTTCGCTAAAATTATTCGTTTTTCTTGCTTTTTTCGGTCAAATCTCGATAAAATAAGGAAAATTAAGGGTAAAAAAGAGGAAAAAAATTGAAATTTCGCTAAAATTATTCTTTTTTCTTGCTTTTTTCGGTCAAATCTCGATAAAATAAGGAAAATTAAGGGAATAAAAGAGGATAAAAATTGATATTTCGCTAAAATTATTCGTTTTTCTTGCTTTTTTCGGACAAACCTCGATAAAATAAGGAAAATTAAGGGAAAAAAAGAGGAAAAAAATTGAAATTTCGCTAAAATTATTCGTTTTTCTAGCTTTTTTCGGTCAAATTCCGATAAAATAAGGAAAATTAAGGGAAAAAAGAGGAAAAAAATTGAAATTTCGCTAAAATTATTCGTTTTTCTTGCTTTTTTCGGTCAAATCTCGATAAAATGAGGAAAATTAAGGGAAAAAACGAGGATAAAAATTGATATTTTGCTAAAATTATTCGTTTTTCTTGCTTTTTTCGGTCAAATATCGATAAAATAAGGAAAATCAAGGGAAAAAAGATGATAAAAATTGATATTTAGCTAAAATTATTCGTTTTTCTTGCTTTTTTCGGTCAAATCTCGATAAAATGTTTAAAATTAAGGGAAAAAAAGACTAAAAAAATTGAAATTTCGCTAAAATTATTCGTTTTTCTTGCTTTTTTCGGTCAAATCTCGATAAAATGAAGAAAATTAAGGGAAAAAACGAGGATAAAAATTGATATTTTGCTAAAATTATTCGTTTTTCTTGCTTTTTTCGGTCAAATATCGATAAAATAAGGAAAATCAAGGGAAAAAAGATGATAAAAATTGATATTTAGCTAAAATTATTCGTTTTTCTTGCTTTTTTCGGTCAAATCTCGATAAAATGTGGAAAATTAAGGGAAAAAAAGACTAAAAAAATTGAAATTTCGCTAATATTATTCGTTTTTCTTGCTTTTTTTCGGTCAAATCTTGATAAAATAAGGAAATTTAAGGGAAAAAAAGAGGAAAAAAATTGAAATTTCGCTATAATTATTCGTTTTTCTAGCTTTTTTCGGTCAAATCTCGATAAAATAAGGATAATTAAGGGAAAAAAGAGGAAAAAAATTGAAATTTCGCTAAAATTATTCGTTTTTCTTGCTTTTTTATGTCAAATCTCGATAAAATAAGGAAAATTAAGGGAAAAAAAGACTAAAAAAATTGAAATTTCGCTAAAATTATTCGTTTTTCTTGCTTTTTTCGGTCAAATCTCGATAAAATAAGGAAAATTAAGGGAAAAAAAGAGGAAAAAAATAGAAATTTCGCTAAAATTATTCGTTTTTCTTGCTTTTTTCGGTCAAATCTCGATAAAATAAGCAAAATTAAGGGTAAAAAAGAGGAAAAAAATTGAAATTTCGCTAAAATTATTCGTTTTTCTTGCTTTTTTCGGTCAAATCTCGATAAAATAAGGAAAATTAAGGGAATAAAAGAGGATAAAAATTGATATTTCGCTAAAATTATTCGTTTTTCTTGCTTTTTTCGGACAAACCTCGATAAAATAAGGAAAATTAAGGGAAAAAAGAGGAAAAAAATTGAAATTTCGCTAAAATTATTCGTTTTTCTTGCTTTTTTATGTCAAATCTCGATAAAATAAGGAAAATTAAGGGAAAAAAAGAGGATAAAAATTGATATTTCGCTAAAATTATTCGTTTTTCTTGCTTTTTTCGGTCAGATCTCGATAAAATAAGGAAAATGAGGGGAAAAAAGAGGAAAAAAATAGAAATTTCGCTAAAATTATTCGTTTTTCTTGCATTTTTCGGTCAAATCTCGATAAAATAAGGAAAATTAAGGGTAAAAAAGAGGAAAAAAATTGAAATTTCGCTAAAATTATTCGTTTTTCTTGCTTTTTTCGGTCAAATCTCGATAAAATGAGGAAAATTAAGGGAAAAAACGAGGATAAAAATTGATATTTTGCTAAAATTATTCGTTTTTCTTGCTTTTTTCGGTCAAATATCGATAAAATAAGGAAAATCAAGGGAAAAAAGATGATAAAAATTGATATTTAGCTAAAATTATTCGTTTTTCTTGCTTTTTTATGTCAAATCTCGATAAAATAAGGAAAATTAAGGGAAAAAAAGACTAAAAAAACTGAAACTTCGCAAAAATTATTCGTTTTTCTTGCTTTTTTCGGTCAAATCTCGATAAAATAAGGAAAATTAAGGGAAAAAAAGAGGAAAAAAATAGAAATTTCGCTAAAATTATTCGTTTTTCTTGCTTTTTTCGGTCAAATCTCGATAAAATAAGGAAAATTAAGGGTAAAAAAGAGGAAAATAATTGAAATTTCGCTCAAATTATTCGTTTTTCTTGCTTTTTTCGGTCAAATCTCGATTAAATAAGGAAAATTAAGGGAAAAAAAGAGGAAAAAAATAGAAATTTCGCTAAAATTATTCGTTTTTCTTGCTTTTTTCGGTCAAATCTCGATAAAATAAGGAAAATTAAGGGATAAAAGAGGAAAAAAATAGAAATTTCGCTAAAATTATTCGTTTTTCATGCTTTTTTCGGTCAAATCTCGATAAAATAAGGAAAATTAAGGGTAAAAAAGAGGAAAAAAATTGAAATTTCGCTAAAATTATTCGTTTTTCTTGCTTTTTCGGTCAAATCTCGATAAAATGAGGAAAATTAAGGGAAAAAACGAGGATAAAAATTGATATTTCGCTAAAATTATTCGTTTTTCTTGCTTTTTTCGGTCAAATATCGATAAAATAAGGAAAATCAAGGGAAAAAAGATGATAGAAATTGATATTTAGCTAAAATTATTCGTTTTTCTTGCTTTTTTCGGTCAAATCTCGATAAAATGTGGAAAATTAAGGGAAAAAAAGACTAAAAAAATTGAAATTTCGCTAAAATTATTCGTATTTCTTGCTTTTTTCGGTCAAATCTCGATAAAATAAGGAAAATTAAGGGAAAAAAGAGGAAAAAAATAGAAATTTCGCTAAAATTATTCGTTTTTCTTGCTTTTTTCGGTCAAATCTCGATAAAATAAGGAAAATTAAGGGTAAAAAAGAGGAAAAAAATTGATATTTCGCTAAAATTATTCGTTTTTCTTGCTTTTTTGGTCAAATATCGATAAAATAAGGAAAATCAAGGGAAATAAGATAATAAAAATTGATATTTAGCTAAAATTATTCGTTTTTCTTGCTTTTTCCGGTCAAATCTCGATTAAATGTGGAAAATTAAGGGAAAAAAAGACTAAAAAAATTGAAATTTCGCTAAAATTATTCGTTTTTCTTGCTTTTTTCGGTCAAATCTCGATAAAATAAGGAAAATTAAGGGAAAAAAAGAGGAAAAAAATTGAAATTTCGCTAAAATTATTCGTTTTTCTTGCTTTTTTAGGTCAAATCTCGATAAAATGAGGAAAATTAAGGGAAAAAACGAGGATAAAAATTGATATTTCGCTAAAATTATTCGTTTTTCTTGCTTTTTACGGTCAAATATCGATAAAATAAGGAAAATTAAGGGAAAAAAAGAGGATAAAAATTGATATTTCGCTAAAATTATTCGTTTTTCTTGCTTTTTTTGGTCAAATCTCGATAAAATAAGGAAAATTACGGGAATAAAAGAGGATAAAAATAGATTTTGCTAAAATTATACGTTTTTCTTGCTTTTTTCGGACAAACCTCGATAAAATAAGGAAAATTAAGGGAAAAAAAGAGGAAAAAAAATTGAAATTTCGGTAAAATTATTCGTTTTTCTAGCTATTTTCGGTCAAATCTCGAATAAATAAGGAAAATTAAGGGAAAAAAGAGGAAAAAAATAGAAATTTCGCTAAAATTATTCGTTTTTCTTGCTTTTTTCGGTCAAATCTCGATAAAATAAGGAAAATTAAGGGAAAAAAAGAGGAAAAAAATAGAAATTTCGCTAAAATTATTCGTTTTTCTTGCTTTTTTCGGTCAAATATCGATAAAATAAGGAAAATTAAGGGTAAAAAAGAGGAAAAAAATTGAAATTTCGCTCAAATTATTCGTTTTTCTTGCTTTTTTCGATCAAATCTCGATAAAATAAGGAAAATTAAGGGAATAAAAGAGGATAAAAATATATTTTGCTAAAATTATTCGTTTTTCTTGCTTTTTTCGGACAAACCTCGATAAAATAAGGAAAATTAAGGGAAAAAAAGAGGAAAAAAAATTGAAATTTCGCTAAAATTATTCGTTTTTCTAGCTATTTTCGGTCAAATCTCGAATAAATAAGGAAAATTAAGGGAAAAAAGAGGAAAAAAATAGAAATTTCGCTAAAATTATTCGTTTTTCTTGCTTTTTTCGGTCAAATCTCGATAAAATAAGGAAAATTAAGGGAAAAAAAGAGGAAAAAAATAGAAATTTTGCTAAAATTATTCGTTTTTCTTGCTTTTTTCGGTCAAATATCGATAAAATAAGGAAAATTAAGGGTAAAAAAGAGGAAAAAAATTGAAATTTCGCTCAAATTATTCGTTTTTCTTGCTTTTTTCGATCAAATCTCGATAAAATAAGGAAAATTAAGGGAAAAAAGAGGAAAAAATAGAAATTTCGCTAAAATTATTCGTTTTTCTTGCTTTTTCGGTCAAATCTCGATAAAATAAGGAAAATTAAGGGTAAAAAAGAGGAAAAAAATTGAAATTTCGCTAAAATTATTCGTTTTTCTTGCTTTTTTCGGTCAAATATCGATAAAATAAGGAAAATCAAGGGAAAAAAGATAAAAAAAATTGATATTTAGCTAAAATTATTCGTTTTTCTTGCTTTTTTCGGTCAAATCTCGATAAAATGTGGAAAATTAAGGGAAAAAAAGACAAAAAAAATTGAAACTTCGCAAAAATTATTCGTTTTTCTTGCTTTTTTCGGTCAAATCTCGATAAAATAAGGAAAATTAAGGGAAAAAAAGAGGAAAAAAATTGAAATTTCGCTAAAATTATTCGTTTTTCTTGCTTTTTTAGGTCAAATCTCGATAAAATGAGGAAAATTAAGGGAAAAAAGGAGGATAAAAATTGATATTTCGCTAAAATTATTCGTTTTTCTTGCTTTTTTCGGTCAAATATCGATAAAATAAGGAAAATTAAGGGAAAAAAAGAGGATAAAAATTGATATTTCGCTAAAATTATTCGTTTTTCTTGCTTTTTTCGGTCAAATCTCGATAAAATAAGGAAAATTAAGGGAATAAAAGAGGAAAAAAATTGAAATTTCGCTAAAATTATTCGTTTTTCTAGCTTTTTTCGGTCAAATCTCGATAAAATAAGGAAAATTAAGGGAAAAAAGAGGAAAAAAATAGAAATTTCACTAAAATTATTCGTTTTTCTTGCTTTTTTCGGTCAAATCTCGATAAAATAAGGAAAATTAAGGGTAAAAAAGAGGAAAAAAATTGAAATTTCGCTAAAATTATTCGTTTTTCTTGCTTTTTTCGGTCAAATCTCGATAAAATAAGGAAAATTAAGGGAAAAAAAGAGGATAAAATTGATATTTCGCTAAAATTATTCGTTTTTCTTGCTTTTTTCGGTCAAATCTCGATAAAATAATGAAAATTAAGGGAAAAAAGAGGAAAAAAATAGAAATTTCGCTAAAATTATTCGTTTTTCTTGCTTTTTTCGGTCAAATCTCGATAAAATGAGGAAAATTAAGGGAAAAAACGAGGATAAAAATTGATATTTCGCTAAAATTATTCGTTTTTCTTGCTTTTTTCGGTCAAATATCGATAAAATAAGGAAAATTAAGGGAAAAAAAGAGGATAAAAATTGATATTTCGCTAAAATTATTCGTTTTTCTTGCTTTTTTCGGACAAACCTCGATAAAATAAGGAAAATTAAGGGAAAAAAAGAGGAAAAAAATTGAAATTTCGCTAAAATTATTCGTTTTTCTAGCTTTTTTCGGTCAAATCTCGATAAAATAAGGAAAATTAAGGGAAAAAAAGAGGATAAAAATTGATATTTCGCTAAAATTATTCGTTTTTCTTGCTTTTTTCGGACAAACCACGATAAAATAAGGAAAATTAAGGGAAAAAACGAGGATAGAAATTGATATTTCGCTAAAATTATTCGTTTTTCTTGCTTTTTACGGTCAAATCTCGATAAGATGTGTAAAATTAAGGGAAAAAAAGACTAAAAAAATTGAAATTTCGCTAAAATTATTCGTTTTTCTTGCTTTTTTCGGTCAAATCTTGATAAAATAAGGAAAATTAAGGGAGAAAAAGAGGAAAAAATTGATATTTCGCTAAAATTATTCGTTTTTCTTGCTTTTTTCGGTCAAACCTCGATAAAATAAGGAAAATTAAGGGAAAAAAAGAGGATAAAAATTGATATTTCGCTAAAATTATTCGTTGTTCTTGCTTTTTTCGGTCAAATCTCGATAAAATAAGGAAAATTAAGGGAAAAAAGAGGAAAAAAATAGAAATTTCGCTAAAATTATTCGTTTTTCTTGCTTTTTTCGGTCAAATCTCGATAAAATAAGGAAAATTAAGGGAAAAAAGAGGAAAAAAATAGAAATTTCGCTAAAATTATTCGTTTTTCTTGCTTTTTTCGGTCAAATCTCGATAAAATAAGGAAAATTAAGGGTAAAAAAGAGGAAAAAAATTGAAATTTCGCTAAAATTATTCGTTTTTCTTGCTTTTTTCGGTCAAATATCGATAAAATGAGGAAAATTAAGGGAAAAAACGAGGATAAAAATTGATATTTCGCTAAAATTATTCGTTTTTCTTGCTTTTTTCGGTCAAATCTCGATAAAATAAGGAAAATTAAGGGAATAAAAGAGGATAAAAATTGATATTTCGCTAAAATTATTCGTTTTTCTTGCTTTTTTCGGACAAACCTCGATAAAATAAGGAAAATTAAGGGAAAAAAAGAGGAAAAAATTGAAATTTCGCTAAAATTATTCGTTTTTCTAGCTTTTTTCGGTCAAATCTCGATAAAATAAGGAAAATTAAGGGTAAAAAAGAGTAAAAAAATTGAAATATCGCTAAAATTATTCGTTTTTCTTGCTTTTTTCGGTCAAATCTCGATAAAATGAGGAAAATTAAGAGAAAAAACGAGGATAAAAATTGATATTTTGCTAAAATTATTCGTTTTTCTTGCTTTTTTCGGTCAAATATCGATAAAATAAGGAAAATCAAGGGAAAAAAGATGATAAAAATTGATATTTAGCTAAAATTATTCGTTTTTCTTGCTTTTTTCGGTCAAATCTCGATAAAATGAGGAAAATTAAGGGAAAAAACGAGGATAAAAATTGATATTTTGCTAAAATTATTCGTTTTTCTTGCTTTTTTCGGACAAACCTCGATAAAATAAGGAAAATTAAGGGAAAAAAAGAGGAAAAAAATTGAAATTTCGGTAAAATTATTCGTTTTTCTAGCTTTTTTCGGTCAAATCTCGATAAAATAAGGAAAATTAAGGGAAAAAAGAGGAAAAAAATTGAAATTTCGGTAAAATTATTCGTTTTTATTGATTTTTTCGGTCAAATCTCGATAAAATAAGGAAAATTAAGGGTAAAAAAGAGGAAAAAAATTGAAATTTCGGTAAAATTATTCGTTTTTCTTGCTTTTTTCGGTCAAATCTCGAAAAAATGAGGAAAATTAAGGGAAAAAACGAGGATAAAAATTGATATTTCGCTAAAATTATTCGTTTTTCTTTCTTTTTTCGGTCAAATATCGATAAAATAAGGAAAATCAAGGGAAAAAAGATGATAAAAATTGATATTTAGCTAAAATTAATCGTTTTTCTTGCTTTTTCGGTCAAATCTCGATAAAATGTGGAAAATTAATGGAAAAAAAGACTAAAAAAATTGAAATTTCGCTAAAATTATTCGTTTTTCTTGCTTTTTTCGGTCATATCTCGATAAAATATGGAAAATTAAGGGAAAAAAAGAGGAAAAAAATTGAGATTTCGCTAAAATTATTCGTTTTTCTTGCTTTTTTCGGTCAAATCTCGATAAAATAAGGAAAATTAAGGGAATAAAAGAGGATAAAAATTGATATTTCGCTAAAATTATTCGTTTTTCTTGCTTTTTTCGGACAAACCTCGATAAAATAAGGAAAATTAAGGGAAAAAAAGAGGAAAAAATTGAAATTTCGCTAAAATTATTCGTTTTTCTAGCTTTTTTCGGTCAAATCTCGATAAAATAAGGAAAATTAAGGGAAAAAAGAGGAAAAAAATTGAAATTTCGCTAAAATTATTCGTTTTTCTTGCTTTTTTATGTCAAATCTCGATAAAATAAGGAAAATTAAGGGAAAAAAATACTAAAAAAATTGAAATTTCGCTAAAATTATTCGTTTTTCTTGCTTTTTTTCGGTCAAATCTCGATAAAATAAGGAAAATTAAGCGAAAAAAAGAGGAAAAAAATAGAAATTTCGCTAAAATTATTCGTTTTTCTTGCTTTTTTCGGTCAAATCTCGATAAAATAAGGAAAATTAAGGGAAAAAAATTGAAATTTCGCTAAAATTATTCGTTTTTCTTGCTTTTTTCCTTCAAATCTCGATAAAATAAGGAAAATTAAGCGAAAAAAAGAGGAAAAAAATAGAAATTTCGCTAAAATTATTCGTTTTTCTTGCTTTTTTCGGTCAAATCTCGATAAAATAAGGAAAATTAAGGGAAAAAAGAGGAAAAAAATAGAAATTTCGCCAAAATTATTCGTTTTTCTTGCTTTTTTCGGTCAAATCTCGATAAAATAAGGAAAATTAAGGGAATAAAAGAGGATAAAAATTGATATTTCGCTAAAATTATTCGTTTTTCTTGCTTTTTTCGGTCAAATCTCGATAAAATAAGGAAAATTAAGGGTAAAAAAGAGGAAAAAAATTGAAATTTCGCTAAAATTATTCTTTTTTCTTGCTTTTTTCGGTCAAATCTCGATAAAATAAGGAAAATTAAGGGTAAAAAAGAGGAAAAAAATTGAAATTTCGCTAAAATTATTCGTTTTTCTTGCTTTTATCGATCAAATCTCGATAAAATGAGGAAAATTAAGGGAAAAAACGAGGATAAAAATTGATATTTCGCTAAAATTATTCGTTTTTCTTGCTTTTTTCGGTCAAATATCGATAAAATAAGGAAAATTAAGGGAAAAAAAGAGGAAAAAATTAAAATTTCGCTAAAATTATTCGTTTTTCTTGCTTTTTTCGGTCAAATCTCGATAAAATAAGGAAAATTAAGGGAATAAAAGAGGATAAAAATTGATATTTCGCTAAAATTATTCGTTTTTCTTGCTTTTTTCGGTCAAATCTCGATAAAATAAGGAAAATTAAGGGTAAAAAAGAGGAAAAAAATTGAAATTTCGCTAAAATTATTCGTTTTTCTTGCTTTTTTCGGTCAAATCTCGATAAAATGAGGAAAATTAAGGGAAAAAACGAGGATAAAAATTGATATTTCGCTAAAATTATTCGTTTTTCTTGCTTTTTTCGGTCAAATATTGATAAAATAAGGAAAATTAAGGGAGAAAAAGACTAAAAAAATTGAAATTTCGCTAAAATTATTCGTTTTTCTTGCTTTTTTCGGTCAAATCTCGATAAAATAAGGAAAATCAAGGGGAAAAAGATGATAAAAGTTGATATTTCGCTAAAATTATTCGTTTTTCTTGCTTTTTTCGGTCAAATCTCGATAAAATGAGGAAAATTAAGGGAAAAAAGAGGAAAAAAATTGAAATTTCGCTAAAATTATTCGTTTTTCTTGCTTTTTCGGTCAAATCTTGATAAAATAAGGAAAATTAAGGGTAAAAAAGAGGAAAAAATTAAAATTTCGCTAAAATTATTCGTTTTTCTTGCTTCTTTTGGTCAAATCTCGATTATATAAGGAAAATTAAGGGAAAAAAAGAGGAAATAAAATGAAATTTCGCTCAAATTATTCGTTTTTCTTGCTTCTTACGGTCAAATCTCGATAAAATAAGGAAAATTAAGGGAAAAAAAGAGGATAAATTTGATATTTCGCTAAAATTATTCTTTTTTCTTGCTTTTTTCGGTCAAATCTTGATAAAATAAGGAAAATTAATGGAAAAAAAGAGGAAAAAATTGATATTTCACTAAAATTATTCGTTTTTCTTGCTTTTTTCGGTCAAATCTCGATAAAATAAGGAAAATTAAGGGAAAAAAAGAGGAAAAAAATTGAAATTGTGCTAAAATTGTTCGTTTTTCTTGCTTTTTTCGGTCAAATCTCGATAAAATAAGGAAAATTAAGGGAATAAAAGAGGATAAAAATTGATATTTCGCTAAAATTATTCGTTTTTCTTGCTTTTTTCGGACAAACCTCGATAAAATAAGGAAAATTTAGGGAAAAAAAGACAAAAAAAATTGAAATTTCGCTAAAATTATTCGTTTTTCTAGCTTTTTTCGGTCAAATCTCGATAAAATAAGGAAAATTAAGGGAAAAAAGAGGAAAAAAATAGAAATTTCGCTAAAATTATTCGTTTTTCTTGCTTTTTTCGGTAAAATATCGATAAAATAAGGTAAATTAAGGGTAAAAAAGAGGAAAAAAATTGAAATTTCGCTAATATTATTCGTTTTTCTTGCTTTTTTCGGTCAAATCTCGATAAAATAAGGAAAATTAAGGGAAAAAAAGAGGATAAAAATTGATATTTCGCTAAAATTATTCGTTTTTCTTGCTTTTTTCGGTCAAATCTCGATAAAATAAGGAAAATTAAGGGAAAAAAGAGGAAAAAATAGAAATTTCGCTAAAATTATTCGTTTTTCTTGCTTTTTTCGGTCAAATCTCGATAAAATAAGGAAAATTAAGGGTAAAAATGAGGAAAAAAATTGAAATTTCGCTAAAATTATTCGTTTTTCTTGCTTTTCTCGGTCAAAACTCGATAAAATGAGGAAAATTAAGGGAAAAAACGAGGATAAAAATTGATATTTCGCTAAAATTATTCGTTTTTCTTGCTTTTTTCGGTCAAATCTCGATAAAATAAGGAAAATTAAGGGAATAAAAGAGGATAAAAATTGAAATTTCGCTAAAATTATTCGTTTTTCTTGCTTTTTTCGGTCAAATCTCGATAAAATAAGGAAAATTAAGGGAATAAAGGGGATAAAAATTGATATTTCGCTAAAATTATTCGTTTTTCTTGCTTTTTTCGGTCAAATCTCGATAAAATAAGGAAAATCAAGGGGAAAAAGATGATAAAAATTGATATTTCGCTAAAATTATTCGTTTTTCTTGCTTTTTTCGGTCAAATCTCGATAAAATGAGGAAAATTAAGGGAAAAAAGAGGTAAAAAATTGAAATTTCGCTAAAATTATTCGTTTTTCTTGCTTTTTCGTTCAAATCTTGATAAAATAAGGAAAATTAAGGGTAAAAAAGAGGAAAAAAATTGAAATTTCGCTAAAATTATTCGTTTTTCTTGCTTCTTTTGGTCAAATCTCGATTATATAAGGAAAATTAAGGGAAAAAAAGAGGAAAAAAAATGAAATTTCGCTCAAATTATTCGTTTTTCTTGCTTTTTACGGTCAAATCTCGATAAAATAAGGAAAATTAAGAGAAAAAAAAGAGGATAAATTTGATATTTCGCTAAAATTATTCGTTTTTCTTGCTTTTTTCGGTCAAATCTTGATAAAATAAGGAAAATTAAGGGAAAAAAAGAGGATAAAAATTGATATTTCGCTAAAATTATTCGTTTTTCTTGCTTTTTTCGGTCAAATCTCTATAAAATAAGGAAAATTAAGGGAAAAAAAGAGGATAAAAATTGATATTTCGCTAAAATTATTCGTTTTTCTTGCTTTTTTCGGTCAAATCTCGATAAAATAAGGAAAATTAATGGAAAAAAAGAGGAAAAATTGATATTTCACTAAAATTATTCGTTTTTCTTGCTTTTTTCGGTCAAATCTCGATAAAATAAGGAAAATTAAGGGTAAAAAAGAGGAAAAAAATTGAAATTTCGCTAAAATTATTCGTTTTTCTTGCTTTTCTCGGTCAAAACTCGATAAAATGAGGAAAATTAAGGGATAAAACGAGGATAAAAATTGATATTTCGCTAAAATTATTCGTTTTTCTTGCTTTTTTCTGTCAAATCTCGATAAAATAAGGAAAATTAAGGGAATAAAAGAGGATAAAAATTGAAATTTCGCTAAAATTATTCGTTTTTCTTGCTTTTTTCGGTCAAATCTCGATAAAATATGGAAAATTAAGGGAAAAAAGAGGATAAAAATTGATATTTCGCTAAAATTATTCGTTTTTCTTGCTTTTTTCGGTCAAATATCGATAAAATAAGGAAAATCAAGGGGAAAAAGATGATAAAAATTGATATTTCGCTAAAATTATTCGTTTTTCTTGCTTTTTTCGGTCAAATCTCTATAAAATAAGGAAAATTAAGGGAAAAAAAGAGGATAAAAATTGATATTTCGCTAAAATTATTCGTTTTTCTTGCTTTTTTCGGTCAAATCTCGATAAAATAAGGAAAATTAATGGAAAAAAAGAGGAAAAATTGATATTTCACTAAAATTATTCGTTTTTCTTGCTTTTTTCGGTCAAATCTCGATAAAATAAGGAAAATTAAGGGAAAAAAAGAGGAAAAAAATTGAAATTGTGCTAAAATTGTTCGTTTTTTTTGCTTTTTTCGGTCAAATCTCGATAAAATAAGGAAAATTAAGGGAAAAAAGAGGAAAAAATAGAAATTTCGCTAAAATTATTCGTTTTTCTTGCTTTTTTCGGTCAAATCTCGATAAAATAAGGAAAATTAAGGGTAAAAAAGAGGAAAAAAATTGAAATTTCGCTAAAATTATTCGTTTTTCTTGCTTTTTTCGGTCAAATCTCGATAAAATAAGGAAAATTAAGGGTAAAAAAGAGGAAAAAAATTGAAATTTCGCTAAAATTATTCGTTTTTCTTGCTTTTCTCGGTCAAAACTCGATAAAATGAGGAAAATTAAGGGATAAAACGAGGATAAAAATTGATATTTCGCTAAAATTATTCGTTTTTCTTGCTTTTTTCTGTCAAATCTCGATAAAATAAGGAAAATTAAGGGAATAAAAGAGGATAAAAATTGAAATTTCGCTAAAATTATTCGTTTTTCTTGCTTTTTTCGGTCAAATCTCGATAAAATATGGAAAATTAAGGGAAAAAAGAGGATAAAAATTGATATTTCGCTAAAATTATTCGTTTTTCTTGCTTTTTTCGGTCAAATATCGATAAAATAAGGAAAATCAAGGGGAAAAAGATGATAAAAATTGATATTTCGCTAAAATTATTCGTTTTTCTTGCTTTTTTCGGTCAAATCTCTATAAAATAAGGAAAATTAAGGGAAAAAAAGAGGATAAAAATTGATATTTCGCTAAAATTATTCGTTTTTCTTGCTTTTTTCGGTCAAATCTCGATAAAATAAGGAAAATTAATGGAAAAAAAGAGGAAAAATTGATATTTCACTAAAATTATTCGTTTTTCTTGCTTTTTTCGGTCAAATCTCGATAAAATAAGGAAAATTAAGGGAAAAAAAGAGGAAAAAAATTGAAATTGTGCTAAAATTGTTCGTTTTTTTTGCTTTTTTCGGTCAAATCTCGATAAAATAAGGAAAATTAAGGGAAAAAAGAGGAAAAAATAGAAATTTCGCTAAAATTATTCGTTTTTCTTGCTTTTTTCGGTCAAATCTCGATAAAATAAGGAAAATTAAGGGTAAAAAAGAGGAAAAAAATTGAAATTTCGCTAAAATTATTCGTTTTTCTTGCTTTTCTCGGTCAAAACTCGATAAAATGAGGAAAATTAAGGGATAAAACGAGGATAAAAATTGATATTTCGCTAAAATTATTCGTTTTTCTTGCTTTTTTCTGTCAAATCTCGATAAAATAAGGAAAATTAAGGGAATAAAAGAGGATAAAAATTGAAATTTCGCTAAAATTATTCGTTTTTCTTGCTTTTTTCGGTCAAATCTCGATAAAATATGGAAAATTAAGGGAAAAAAGAGGATAAAAATTGATATTTCGCTAAAATTATTCGTTTTTCTTGCTTTTTTCGGTCAAATATCGATAAAATAAGGAAAATCAAGGGGAAAAAGATGATAAAAATTGATATTTCGCTAAAATTATTCGTTTTTCTTGCTTTTTTCGGTCAAATCTCGATAAAATGAGGAAAATTAAGGGAAAAAAGAGGATAAAAATTGATATTTCGCTAAAATTATTCGTTTTTCTTGCTTTTTTCGGTCAAATCTCGATAAAATAAGGAAAATTAATGGAAAAAAAGAGGAAAAAATTGATATTTCACTAAAATTATTCGTTTTTCTTGCTTTTTTCGGTCAAATCTCGATAAAATAAGGAAAATTAAGGGAAAAAAAGAGGAAAAAAATTGAAATTGTGCTAAAATTGTTCGTTTTTTTTGCTTTTTTCGGTCAAATCTCGATAAAATAAGGAAAATTAAGGGAAAAAAGAGGAAAAAATAGAAATTTCGCTAAAATTATTCGTTTTTCTTGCTTTTTTCGGTCAAAACTCGATAAAATGAGGAAAATTAAGGGATAAAACGAGGATAAAAATTGATATTTCGCTAAAATTATTCGTTTTTCTTGCTTTTTTCGGTCAAATCTCGATAAAATAAGGAAAATTAAGGGAATAAAAGAGGATAAAAATTGAAATTTCGCTAAAATTATTCGTTTTTCTTGCTTTTTTCGGTCAAATCTCGATAAAATAAGGAAAATTAAGGGAAAAAAGAGGATAAAAATTGATATTTCGCTAAAATTATTCGTTTTTCTTGCTTTTTTCGGTCAAATATCGATAAAATAAGGAAAATCAAGGGGAAAAAGATGATAAAAATTGATATTTCACTAAAATTATTCGTTTTTCTTGCTTTTTTTGGTCAAATCTCGATAAAATGAGGAAAATTAAGGGAAAAAAGAGGAAAAAAATTGAAATTTCGCTAAAATTATTCGTTTTTCTTGCTTTTTCGGTCAAATCTTGATAAAATAAGGAAAATTAAGGGTAAAAAAGAGGAAAAAAATTGAAATTTCGCTAAAATTATTCGTTTTTCTTGCTTCTTTTGGTCAAATCTCGATTATATAAGGAAAATTAAGGGAAAAAAAGAGGAAAAAAAATGAAATTTCGCTCAAATTATTCGTTTTTCTTGCTTATTACGGTCAAATCTCGATAAAATAAGGAAAATTAAGGGAAAAAAAGAGGATAAATTTGATATTTCGCTAAAATTATTCGTTTTTCTTGCTTTTTTCGGTCAAATCTCGATAAAATAAGGAAAATTAAGGGAATAAAAGAGGATAAAAATTGAAATTTCGCTAAAATTATTCGTTTTTCTTGCTTTTTTCGGTCAAATCTCGATAAAATAAGGAAAATTAAGGGAATAAAGGGGATAAAAATTGATATTTCGCTAAAATTATTCGTTTTTCTTGCTTTTTTTCGGTCAAATCTCGATCAAATAAGGAAAATCAAGGGGAAAAAGATGATAAAAATTGATATTTCGCTAAAATTATTCGTTTTTCTTGCTTTTTTCGGTCAAATCTCGATAAAATGAGGAAAATTAAGGGAAAAAAGAGGTAAAAAATTGAAATTTCGCTAAAATTATTCGTTTTTCTTGCTTTTTCGGTCAAATCTTGATAAAATAAGGAAAATTAAGGGTATAAAAGAGGAAAAAAATTGAAATTTCGCTAAAATTATTCGTTTTTCTTGCTTCTTTTGGTCAAATCTCGATTATATAAGGAAAATTAAGGGAAAAAAAGAGGAAAAAAATGAAGTTTCGCTCAAATTATTCGTTTTTCTTGCTTTTTTCGGTCAAATCTCGATAAAATAAGGAAAATTAAGGGAAAAAAAGAGGAAAAAAATTGAAATTTCGCTAAAATTATTCGTTTTTCTTGCTTTTTTCGGTCAAATCTCGATAAAATAAGGAAAATTAATGGAAAAAAAGAGGAAAAAATTGATATTTCACTAAAATTATTCGTTTTTCTTGCTTTTTTCGGTCAAATCTCGATAAAATAAGGAAAATTAAGGGAAAAAAAGAGGAAAAAAATTGAAATTGTGCTATAATTGTTCGTTTTTTTTGCTTTTTTCGGTCAAATCTCGATAAAATAAGGAAAATTAAGGGAAAAAAGAGGAAAAAATAGAAATTTCGCTAAAATTATTCGTTTTTCTTGCTTTTATCGGTCAAATCTCGATAAAATAAGGAAAATTAAGGGTAAAAAAGAGGAAAAAAATTGAAATTTCGCTAAAATTATTCGTTTTTCTTGCTTTTCTCGGTCAAAACTCGATAAAATGAGGAAAATTAAGGGAAAAAACGAGGATAATAATTGATATTTCGCTAATATTATTCGTTTTTCTTGCTTTTTTCGGTCAAATCTCGATAAAATAAGGAAAATCAAGGGAATAAAAGAGGATAAAAATTGAAATTTCGCTAAAATTATTCGTTTTTCTTGCTTTTTTCGGTCAAATCTCGATAAAATAAGGAAAATTAAGGGAAAAAAGAGGATAAAAATTGATATTTCGCTAAAATTATTCGTTTTTCTTGCTTTTTTCGGTCAAATCTCGATAAAATAAGGAAAATCAAGGGGAAAAAGATGATAAAAATTGAAATTTCGCTAAAATTATTCGTTTTTCTTGCTTTTTTTGGTCAAATCTCGATAAAATAAGGAAAATTAAGGGAATAAAGGGGATAAAAATTGATATTTCGCTAAAATTATTCGTTTTTCTTGCTTTTTTCGGTCAAATCTCGATAAAATAAGGAAAATCAAGGGGAAAAAGATGATAAAAATTGATATTTCGCTAAAATTATTCGTTTTTCTTGCTTTTTTCGGTCAAATCTCGATAAAATGAGGAAAATTAAGGGAAAAAAGAGGTAAAAAATTGAAATTTCGCTAAAATTATTCGTTTTTCTTGCTTTTTCGTTCAAATCTTGATAAAATAAGGAAAATTAAGGGTAAAAAAGAGGAAAAAAATTGAAATTTCGCTAAAATTATTCGTTTTTCTTGCTTCTTTTGGTCAAATCTCGATTATATAAGGAAAATTAAGGGAAAAAAAGAGGAAAAAAAATGAAATTTCGCTCAAATTATTCGTTTTTCTTGCTTTTTACGGTCAAATCTCGATAAAATAAGGAAAATTAAGAGAAAAAAAAGAGGATAAATTTGATATTTCGCTAAAATTATTCGTTTTTCTTGCTTTTTTCGGTCAAATCTTGATAAAATAAGGAAAATTAAGGGAAAAAAAGAGGATAAAAATTGATATTTCGCTAAAATTATTCGTTTTTCTTGCTTTTTTCGGTCAAATCTCTATAAAATAAGGAAAATTAAGGGAAAAAAAGAGGATAAAAATTGATATTTCGCTAAAATTATTCGTTTTTCTTGCTTTTTTCGGTCAAATCTCGATAAAATAAGGAAAATTAATGGAAAAAAAGAGGAAAAATTGATATTTCACTAAAATTATTCGTTTTTCTTGCTTTTTTCGGTCAAATCTCGATAAAATAAGGAAAATTAAGGGAAAAAAAGAGGAAAAAAATTGAAATTGTGCTAAAATTGTTCGTTTTTTTTGCTTTTTTCGGTCAAATCTCGATAAAATAAGGAAAATTAAGGGAAAAAAGAGGAAAAAATAGAAATTTCGCTAAAATTATTCGTTTTTCTTGCTTTTTTCGGTCAAATCTCGATAAAATAAGGAAAATTAAGGGTAAAAAAGAGGAAAAAAATTGAAATTTCGCTAAAATTATTCGTTTTTCTTGCTTTTCTCGGTCAAAACTCGATAAAATGAGGAAAATTAAGGGATAAAACGAGGATAAAAATTGATATTTCGCTAAAATTATTCGTTTTTCTTGCTTTTTTCTGTCAAATCTCGATAAAATAAGGAAAATTAAGGGAATAAAAGAGGATAAAAATTGAAATTTCGCTAAAATTATTCGTTTTTCTTGCTTTTTTCGGTCAAATCTCGATAAAATATGGAAAATTAAGGGAAAAAAGAGGATAAAAATTGATATTTCGCTAAAATTATTCGTTTTTCTTGCTTTTTTCGGTCAAATATCGATAAAATAAGGAAAATCAAGGGGAAAAAGATGATAAAAATTGATATTTCGCTAAAATTATTCGTTTTTCTTGCTTTTTTCGGTCAAATCTCGATAAAATGAGGAAAATTAAGGGAAAAAAGAGGATAAAAATTGATATTTCGCTAAAATTATTCGTTTTTCTTGCTTTTTTCGGTCAAATCTCGATAAAATAAGGAAAATTAATGGAAAAAAAGAGGAAAAAATTGATATTTCACTAAAATTATTCGTTTTTCTTGCTTTTTTCGGTCAAATCTCGATAAAATAAGGAAAATTAAGGGAAAAAAAGAGGAAAAAAATTGAAATTGTGCTAAAATTGTTCGTTTTTTTTGCTTTTTTCGGTCAAATCTCGATAAAATAAGGAAAATTAAGGGAAAAAAGAGGAAAAAATAGAAATTTCGCTAAAATTATTCGTTTTTCTTGCTTTTTTCGGTCAAAACTCGATAAAATGAGGAAAATTAAGGGATAAAACGAGGATAAAAATTGATATTTCGCTAAAATTATTCGTTTTTCTTGCATTTTTTCGGTCAAATCTCGATAAAATAAGGAAAATTAAGGGAATAAAAGAGGATAAAAATTGAAATTTCGCTAAAATTATTCGTTTTTCTTGCTTTTTTCGGTCAAATCTCGATAAAATAAGGAAAATTAAGGGAAAAAAGAGGATAAAAATTGATATTTCGCTAAAATTATTCGTTTTTCTTGCTTTTTTCGGTCAAATATCGATAAAATAAGGAAAATCAAGGGGAAAAAGATGATAAAAATTGATATTTCTCTAAAATTATTCGTTTTTCTTGCTTTTTTCGGTCAAATCTCGATAAAATGAGGAAAATTAAGGGAAAAAAGAGGAAAAAAATTGAAATTTCGCTAAAATTATTCGTTTTTCTTGCTTTTTCGGTCAAATCTTGATAAAATAAGGAAAATTAAGGGTAAAAAAGAGGAAAAAAATTGAAATTTCGCTAAAATTATTCGTTTTTCTTGCTTCTTTTGGTCAAATCTCGATTATATAAGGAAAATTAAGGGAAAAAAAGAGGAAAAAAAATGAAATTTCGCTCAAATTATTCGTTTTTCTTGCTTATTACGGTCAAATCTCGATAAAATAAGGAAAATTAAGGGAAAAAAAGAGGATAAATTTGATATTTCGCTAAAATTATTCGTTTTTCTTGCTTTTTTCGGTCAAATCTCGATAAAATAAGGAAAATTAAGGGAATAAAAGAGGATAAAAATTGAAATTTCGCTAAAATTATTCGTTTTTCTTGCTTTTTTCGGTCAAATCTCGATAAAATAAGGAAAATTAAGGGAATAAAGGGGATAAAAATTGATATTTCGCTAAAATTATTCGTTTTTCTTGCTTTTTTCGGTCAAATCTCGATCAAATAAGGAAAATCAAGGGGAAAAAGATGATAAAAATTGATATTTCGCTAAAATTATTCGTTTTTCTTGCTTTTTTCGGTCAAATCTCGATAAAATGAGGAAAATTAAGGGAAAAAAGAGGTAAAAAATTGAAATTTCGCTAAAATTATTCGTTTTTCTTGCTTTTTCGGTCAAATCTTGATAAAATAAGGAAAATTAAGGGTAAAAAAGAGGAAAAAAATTGAAATTTCGCTAAAATTATTCGTTTTTCTTGCTTCTTTTGGTCAAATCTCGATTATATAAGGAAAATTAAGGGAAAAAAAGAGGAAAAAAATGAAGTTTCGCTCAAATTATTCGTTTTTCTTGCTTTTTTCGGTCAAATCTCGATAAAATAAGGAAAATTAAGGGAAAAAAAGAGGAAAAAAATTGAAATTTCGCTAAAATTATTCGTTTTTCTTGCTTTTTTCGGTCAAATCTCGATAAAATAAGGAAAATTAATGGAAAAAAAGAGGAAAAAATTGATATTTCACTAAAATTATTCGTTTTTCTTGCTTTTTTCGGTCAAATCTCGATAAAATAAGGAAAATTAAGGGAAAAAAAGAGGAAAAAAATTGAAATTGTGCTATAATTGTTCGTTTTTTTTGCTTTTTTCGGTCAAATCTCGATAAAATAAGGAAAATTAAGGGAAAAAAGAGGAAAAAATAGAAATTTCGCTAAAATTATTCGTTTTTCTTGCTTTTATCGGTCAAATCTCGATAAAATAAGGAAAATTAAGGGTAAAAAAGAGGAAAAAAATTGAAATTTCGCTAAAATTATTCGTTTTTCTTGCTTTTCTCGGTCAAAACTCGATAAAATGAGGAAAATTAAGGGAAAAAACGAGGATAATAATTGATATTTCGCTAATATTATTCGTTTTTCTTGCTTTTTTCGGTCAAATCTCGATAAAATAAGGAAAATCAAGGGAATAAAAGAGGATAAAAATTGAAATTTCGCTAAAATTATTCGTTTTTCTTGCTTTTTTCGGTCAAATCTCGATAAAATAAGGAAAATTAAGGGAAAAAAGAGGATAAAAATTGATATTTCGCTAAAATTATTCGTTTTTCTTGCTTTTTTCGGTCAAATCTCGATAAAATAAGGAAAATCAAGGGGAAAAAGATGATAAAAATTGATATTTCGCTAAAATTATTCGTTTTTCTTGCTTTTTTCGGTCAAATCTCGATAAAATGAGGAAAATTAAGGGAAAAAAGAGGAAAAAAATTGAAATTTCGCTAAAATTATTCGTTTTTCTTGCTTTTTCGGTCAAATCTTGATAAAATAAGGAAAATTAAGGGTAAAAAAGAGGAAAAAAATTGAAATTTCGCTAAAATTATTCGTTTTTCTTGCTTCTTTTGGTCAAATCTCGATTATATAAGGAAAATTAAGGGAAAAAAGAGGAAAAAAAATGAAATTTCGCTCAAATTATTCGTTTTTCTTGCTTTTTACGGTCAAATCTCGATAAAATAAGGAAAATTAAGGGAAAAAAAGAGGATAAATTTGATATTTCGCTGAAACTATTCGTTTTTCTTGCTTTTTTCGGTCAAATCTTGATAAAATAAGGAAAATTAAGGGAAAAAAAGAGGATAAAAATTGATATTTCGATTAAATTATTCGTTTTTCTTGCTTTTTTCGGTCAAATCTCGATAAAATAAGGAAAATTAAGGGAAAAAAAGAGGATAAAAATTGATATTTCGCTAAAATTATTCGTTTTTCTTGCTTTTTTCGGTCAAATCTCGATAAAATAAGGAAAATTAAGGGAAAAAAGAGGAAAAAATAGAAATTTCGCTAAAATTATTCGTTTTTCTTGCTTTTTTCGGTCAAATCTCGATAAAATAAGGAAAATTAAGGGTAAAAAAGAGGAAAAAAATTGAAATTTCGCTAAAATTATTCGTTTTTCTTGCTTTTTTCGGTCAAATCTCGATAAAATAAGGAAAATCAAGGGGAAAAAGATGATAAAAATTGATATTTCGCTAAAATTATTCGTTTTTCTTGCTTTTTTCGGTCAAATCTCGATAAAATGAGGAAAATTAAGGGAAAAAAGAGGAAAAAAATTGAAATTTCGCTAAAATTATTCGTTTTTCTTGCTTTTTTCGGTCAAATCTCGATAAAATAAGGAAAATTAAGGGTAAAAAAGAGGAAAAAAATTGAAATTTCGCTAAAATTATTCGTTTTTCTTGCTTTTTTCGGTCAAATCTCGATAAAATAAGGAAAATCAAGGGGAAAAAGATGATAAAAATTGATATTTCGCTAAAATTATTCGTTTTTCTTGCTTTTTTCGGTCAAATCTCGATAAAATGAGGAAAATTAAGGGAAAAAAGAGGAAAAAAATTGAAATTTCGCTAAAATTATTTGTTTTTCTTGCTTTTTCGGTCAAATCTTGATAAAATAAGGAAAATTAAGGGAAAAAAAGAGGAAAAAAATTGAAATTTCGCTAAAATTATTCGTTTTTCTTGCTTCTTTTGGTCAAATCTCGATTATATAAGGAAAATTAAGGGAAAAAAAGAGGAAAAAAAATGAAATTTCGCTCAAATTATTCGTTTTTCTTGCTTTTTACGGTCAAATCTCGATAATATAAGGAAAATTAAGGGAAAAAAAGAGGATAAATTTGATATTTCGCTAAAATTATTCGTTTTTCTTGCTTTTTTCGGTCAAATCTTGATAAAATAAGGAAAATTAAGGGAAAAAAAGAGGATAAAAATTGATATTTCGCTAAAATTATTCGTTTTTCTTGCTTTTTTCGGTCAAATCTCGATAAAATAAGGAAAATTAAGGGAAAAAAAGAGGATAAAAATTGATATTTCGCTAAAATTATTCGTTTTTCTTGCTTTTCTCGGTCAAAACTCGATAAAATGAGGAAAATTAAGGGAAAAAACGAGGATAATAATTGATATTTCGCTAATATTATTCGTTTTTCTTGCTTTTTTCGGTCAAATCTCGATAAAATAAGGAAAATCAAGGGAATAAAAGAGGATAAAAATTGAAATTTCGCTAAAATTATTCGTTTTTCTTGCTTTTTTCGGTCAAAACTCGATAAAATGAGGAAAATTAAGGGAAAAAACGAGGATAATAATTGATATTTCGCTAATATTATTCGTTTTTCTTGCTTTTTTCGGTCAAATCTCGATAAAATAAGGAAAATCAAGGGAATAAAAGAGGATAAAAATTGAAATTTCGCTAAAATTATTCGTTTTTCTTGCTTTTTTCGGTCAAATCTCGATAAAATAAGGAAAATTAAGGGAAAAAAGAGGATAAAAATTGATATTTCGCTAAAATTATTCGTTTTTCTTGCTTTTTTCGGTCAAATCTCGATAAAATAAGGAAAATCAAGGGGAAAAAGATGATAAAAATTGATATTTCGCTAAAATTATTCGTTTTTCTTGCTTTTTTCGGTCAAATCTCGATAAAATGAGGAAAATTAAGGGAAAAAAGAGGAAAAAAATTGAAATTTCGCTAAAATTATTCGTTTTTCTTGCTTTTTCGGTCAAATCTTGATAAAATAAGGAAAATTAAGGGTAAAAAAGAGGAAAAAAATTGAAATTTCGCTAAAATTATTCGTTTTTCTTGCTTCTTTTGGTCAAATCTCGATTATATAAGGAAAATTAAGGGAAAAAAGAGGAAAAAAAATGAAATTTCGCTCAAATTATTCGTTTTTCTTGCTTTTTACGGTCAAATCTCGATAAAATAAGGAAAATTAAGGGAAAAAAAGAGGATAAATTTGATATTTCGCTAAAATTATTCGTTTTTCTTGCTTTTTTCGGTCAAATCTTGATAAAATAAGGAAAATTAAGGGAAAAAAAGAGGATAAAAATTGATATTTCGATTAAATTATTCGTTTTTCTTGCTTTTTTCGGTCAAATCTCGATAAAATAAGGAAAATTAAGGGAAAAAAAGAGGATAAAAATTGATATTTCGCTAAAATTATTCGTTTTTCTTGCTTTTTTCGGTCAAATCTCGATAAAATAAGGAAAATTAAGGGAAAAAAGAGGAAAAAATAGAAATTTCGCTAAAATTATTCGTTTTTCTTGCTTTTTTCGGTCAAATCTCGATAAAATAAGGAAAATTAAGGGTAAAAAAGAGGAAAAAAATTGAAATTTCGCTAAAATTATTCGTTTTTCTTGCTTTTTTCGGTCAAATCTCGATAAAATAAGGAAAATCAAGGGGAAAAAGATGATAAAAATTGATATTTCGCTAAAATTATTCGTTTTTCTTGCTTTTTTCGGTCAAATCTCGATAAAATGAGGAAAATTAAGGGAAAAAAGAGGAAAAAAATTGAAATTTCGCTAAAATTATTCGTTTTTCTTGCTTTTTTCGGTCAAATCTCGATAAAATAAGGAAAATTAAGGGTAAAAAAGAGGAAAAAAATTGAAATTTCGCTAAAATTATTCGTTTTTCTTGCTTTTTTCGGTCAAATCTCGATAAAATAAGGAAAATCAAGGGGAAAAAGATGATAAAAATTGATATTTCGCTAAAATTATTCGTTTTTCTTGCTTTTTTCGGTCAAATCTCGATAAAATGAGGAAAATTAAGGGAAAAAAGAGGAAAAAAATTGAAATTTCGCTAAAATTATTTGTTTTTCTTGCTTTTTCGGTCAAATCTTGATAAAATAAGGAAAATTAAGGGAAAAAAAGAGGAAAAAAATTGAAATTTCGCTAAAATTATTCGTTTTTCTTGCTTCTTTTGGTCAAATCTCGATTATATAAGGAAAATTAAGGGAAAAAAAGAGGAAAAAAAATGAAATTTCGCTCAAATTATTCGTTTTTCTTGCTTTTTACGGTCAAATCTCGATAAAATAAGGAAAATTAAGGGAAAAAAAGAGGATAAATTTGATATTTCGCTAAAATTATTCGTTTTTCTTGCTTTTTTCGGTCAAATCTTGATAAAATAAGGAAAATTAAGGGAAAAAAAGAGGATAAAAATTGATATTTCGCTAAAATTATTCGTTTTTCTTGCTTTTTTCGGTCAAATCTCGATAAAATAAGGAAAATTAAGGGAAAAAAAGAGGATAAAAATTGATATTTCGCTAAAATTATTCGTTTTTCTTGCTTTTTTCGGTCAAATCTCGATAAAATAAGGAAAATTAAGGGAAAAAAGTGGAAAAAATAGAAATTTCGCTAAAATTATTCGTTTTTCTTGCTTTTTTCGGTCAAATCTCGATAAAATAAGGAAAATTAAGGGTAAAAAAGAGGAAAAAAATTGAAATTTCGCTATAATTAATCGTTTTTCTTGCTTTTCTCGGTCAAAACTCGATAAAATGAGGAAAATTAAGGGAAAAAACGAGGATAAAAATTGATATTTCGCTAAAATTATTCGTTTTTCTTGCTTTTTTCGGTCAAATCTCGATAAAATAAGGAAATTTAAGGGAATAAAAGAGGATTAAAATTGAAATTTCGCTAAAATTATTCGTTTTTCTTGCTTTTTTCGGTCAAATCTCGATAAAATAAGGAAAATTAAGGGAAAAAAGAGGATAAAAACTGATATTTCGCTAAAATATTTCGTTTTTCTTGCTTTTTTCGGTCAAATCTCGATAAAATAAGGAAAATCAAGGGGAAAAAGATGATAAAAATTGATATTTCGCTAAAATTATTCGTTTTTCTTGCTTTTTTCGGTCAAATCTCGATAAAATGAGGAAAATTAAGGGAAAAAAGAGGAAAAAAATTGAAATTTCGCTAAAATTATTCGTTTTTCTTGCTTTTTCGGTCAAATCTTGATAAAATAAGGAAAATTAAGGGTAAAAAAGAGGAAAAAAATTGAAATTTCGCTAAAATTATTCGTTTTTCTTGCTTCTTTTGGTCAAATCTCGATTATATAAGGAAAATTAAGGGAAAAAAAGGGGAAAAAAATGAAATTTCGCTCAAATTATTCGTTTTTCTTGCTTTTTACGGTCAAATCTCGATAGAATAAGGAAAATTAAGGGAAAAAAAGAGGATAAATTTGATATTTCGCTAAAATTATTCGTTTTTCTTGCTTTTTTCGGTCAAATCTTGATAAAATAAGGAAAATTAAGGGAATAAAGGAGGATAAAAATTGATATTTCAATAAAATTATTCGTTTTTCTTGCTTTTTTCGGTCAAATCTCGATAAAATAAGGAAAATTAAGGGAAAAAAGAGGAAAAAAATAGAAATTTCGCTAAAATTATTCGTTTTTCTTGCTTTTTTCGGTCAAATATCGATAAAATAAGGAAAATTAAGGGAAAAAACGAGGATAAAAATTGATATTTCGCTAAAATTATTCGTTTTTCTTGCTTTTTTCGGTCAAATCTCGATAAAATAAGGAAAATTAAGGGAATAAAAGAGGATAAAAATATGATATTTCGCTAAAATTATTCGTTTTTCTTGCTTTTTTCGGACAAACCTCGATAAAATAAGGAAAATTAAGGGAAAAAAAGAGGAAAAAAATTGAAATTTCGCTAAAATTATTCGTTTTTCTAGCTTTTTTCGGTCAAATCTCGATAAAATGAGGAAAATTAAGGGAAAAAACGAGGATAAAAATTGATATTTTGCTAAAATTATTCGTTTTTCTTGTTTTTTCGGTCAAATATCGATAAAATAAGGAAAATCAAGGGAAAAAAGATGATAAAAATTGATATTTAGCTAAAATTATTCGTTTTTCTTGCTTTTTTCGGTCAAATCTCGATAAAATGTGGAAAATTAAGGGAAAAAAAGACTAAAAAAATTGAAATTTCGCTAAAATTATTCGTTTTTCTTGCTTTTTTCGGTCAAATCTTGATAAAATAAGGAAATTTAAGGGAAAAAAAGAGGAAAAAAATTGAAATTTCGCAAAATTATTCGTTTTTCTTGCTTTTTTCGGTCAAATCTCGATAAAATCAGGAAAATTAAGGGAATAAAAGAGGATAAAAATTGATATTTCGCTAAAATTATTCGTTTTTCTTGCTTTTTTCGGACAAACCTCGATAAAATAAGGAAAATTAAGGGAAAAATAGAGGAAAAAAATTGAAATTTCGCTAAAATTATTCGTTTTTCTAGCTTTTTTCGGTCAAATCTCGATAAAATAAGGAAAATTAATGGAAAAAAGAGGAAAAAGATTGAAATTTCGCTAAAATTATTCGTTTTTCTTCCTTTTTATGTCAAATCTCGATAAAATCAGGAAAATTAAGTAAAAAAAAGACTAAAAAAATTGAAATTTCGCTAAAATTATTCGTTTTTCTTGCTTTTTTCGGTCAAATCTCGATAAAATAAGGAAAATTAAGGGAAAAAAAGAGGAAAAAAATAGAAATTTCGCTAAAATTATTCGTTTTTCTTGCTTTTTTCGGTCTAATCTCGATAAAATAAGGAAAATTAAGGGTAAAAAAGAGGAAAAAAATTGAAATTTCGCTAAAATTATTCGTTTTTCTTGCTTTTTATGTCAAATCTCGATAAAATATTGAAAATTAAGTAAAAAAAAGACTAAAAAAATTGAAATTTCGCTAAAATTATTCGTTTTTCTTGCTTTTTTCGGTCAAATCTCGATAAAATAAGGAAAATTAAGGGAAAAAAAGAGGAAAAAAATCGAAATTTCGCTAAAATTATTCGTTTTTCTTGCTTTTTTCGGTCTAATCTCGATAAAATAAGGAAAATTAAGGGTAAAAAAGAGGAAAAAAATTGAAATTTCGCTCAAATTATTCGTTTTTCTTGCTTTTTTCGGTCAAATCTCGATAAAATAAGGAAAATTAAGGGAAAAAAAGAGGAAAAAAAATGAAATTTCGCTCAAATTATTCGTTTTTCTTGCTTTTTACGGTCAAATCTCGATAAAATAAGGAAAATTAAGGGAAAAAAAGAGGATAAATTTGATATTTCGCTTAAATTATTCGTTTTTATTGCTTTTTTCGGTCAAATCTTGATAAAATAAGGAAAATTAAGGGAAAAAAAGAGGATAAAAATTGATATTTCGCTAAAATTATTCGTTTTTCTTGCTTTTTTCGGTCAAATCTCGATAAAATAAGGAAAATTAAGGGTAAAAAAGAGGAAAAAAATTGAAATTTCGCTAAAATTATTCGTTTTTCTTGCTTTTCTCGGTCAAAACTCGATAAAATGAGGAAAATTAAGGGAAAAAACGAGGATAAAAATTGATATTTCGCTAAAATTATTCGTTTTTCTTGCTTTTTTTGGTCAAATCTCGATAAAATAAGGAAAATTAAGGGAATAAAAGAGGATAAAAATTGAAATTTCGCTAAAATTATTCGTTTTTCTTGCTTTTTTCGGTCAAATCTCGATAAAATAAGGAAAATTAAGGGAAAAAAGAGGATAAAAATTGATATTTCGCTAAAATTATTCGTTTTTCTTGCTTTTTTCGGTCAAATCTTGATAAAATAAGGAAAATCAAGGGGAAAAAGATGATAAAAATTGATATTTCGCTAAAATTCTTCGTTTTTCTTGCCTTTTTCGGTCAAATCTCGATAAAATGAGGAAAATTAAGGGAAAAAAGAGGAAAAAAATTGAAATTTCGCTAAAATTATTCGTTTTTCTTGCTTCTTTTGGTCAAATCTCGATTATATAAGGAAAATTAAGGAAATAAAAGAGGATAAAAATTGATATTTCGCTAAAATTATCCGTTTTTCTTGCTTTTTTCGGTCAAATCTCGATAAAATAAGGAAAATTAAGGGAATAAAAGAGGATAAAAATTGATATTTCGCTAAAATTATTCGTTTTTCTTGCTTTTTTCGGACAAACCTCGATAAAATAAGGGAAAAGAAGACAAAAAAAATTGAATTTTCGCTAAAATTATTCGTTTTTCTAGCTTTTTTCGTTCAAATCTCGATACAATAAGGAAAATTAAGGGAAAAAAGAGGAAAAAAATAGAAATTTCGCTAAAATTATTCGTTTTTCTTGCTTTTTTCGGTCAAATATCGATAAAATAAGGAATATTAAGGGTAAAAAAGAGGAAAAAAATTGAAATTTCGCTAATATTATTCGTTTTTCTTGCTTTTTTCGGTCAAATCTCGATAAAATAAGGAAAATTAAGGGAAAAAAAGAGGATAAATATTGATATTTCGCTAAAATTATTCGTTTTTCTTGCTTTTTTCGGTCAAATCTCGATAAAATAAGGAAAATTAAGGGAAAAAAGAGGAAAAAATAGAAATTTCGCTAAAATTATTCGTTTTTCTTGCTTTTTTCGGTCAAATCTCGATAAAATAAGGAAAATTAAGGGTGAAAAAGAGGAAAAAAATTGAAATTTCGTTAAAATTATTCGTTTTTCTTGCTTTTCTCGGTCAAAACTCGATAAAATGAGGAAAATTAAGGGAAAAAACGAGGATAAAAATATGATATTTCGCTAAAATTATTCGTTTTTCTTGCTTTTTTCGGACAAACCTCGATAAAATAAGGAAAATTAAGGGAAAAAAAGAGGAAAAAAATTGAAATTTCGCTAAAATTATTCGTTTTTCTAGCTTTTTTCGGTCAAATCTCGATAAAATAAGGAAAATTAAGGGAAAAAAGTGGAAAAAAATTGAAATTCGCTAAAATTATTCGTTTTTCTTGCTTTTTTATGTCAAATCTCGATAAAATAAGGAAAATTAAGGGAAAAAAAGAGGATAAAAATTGATATTTCGCTAAAATTAATCGTTTTTCTTGCTTTTTTCGGTCAAATCTCGATAAAATAAGGAAAATTAAGGGAAAAAAGAGGAAAAAAATAGAAATTTCGCTAAAATTATTCGTTTTTCTTGCATTTTTCGGTCAAATCTCGATAAAATAAGGAAAATTAAGGGTAGAAAAGAGGAAAAAAATTGAAATTTCGCTAAAATTATTCGTTTTTCTTGCTTTTTTCGGTCAAATCTCGATAAAATGAGGAAAATTAAGGGAAAAAACGAGGATAAAAATTGATATTTTGCTAAAATTATTCGTTTTTCTTGTTTTTTTCGGTCAAATATCGATAAAATAAGGAAAATCAAGGGAAAAAAGATGATAAAAATTGATATTTAGCTAAAATTATTCGTTTTTCTTGCTTTTTTCGGTCAAATCTCGATAAAATGTGGAAAATTAAGGGAAAAAAAAGACTAAAACAATTGAAATTTCGCTAAAATTATTCGTTTTTCTTGCTTTTTTCGGTCAAATCTTGATAAAATAAGGAAATTTAAGGGAAAAAAAGAGGAAAAAAATTGAAATTTCGCAAAATTATTCGTTTTTCTTGCTTTTTTCGGTCAAATCTCGATAAAATAAGGAAAATTAAGGGAAAAAAGAGGAAAAAAATAGAAATTTCGCAAAAATTATTCGTTGTTCTTGCTTTTTTCGGTCTAATCTCGATAAAATAAGGAAAATTAAGGGTAAAAAAGAGGAAAAAAATTGAAATTTCGCTCAAATTATTCGTTTTTCTTGCTTTTTTCGGTCAAACCTCGATAAAATAAGGAAAATTAAGGGAAAAAAAGAGGAAAAAAATAGAAATTTCGCTAAAATTATTCGTTTTTCTTGCTTTTTTCGGTCAAATCTCGATAAAATAAGGAAAATTAAGGGAAAAAAGAGGAAAAAAATAGAAATTTCGCTAAAATTATTCTTTTTTCTTGCTTTTTTCGGTCAAATCTCGATAAAATAAGGAAAATTAAGGGTAAAAAAGAGGAAAAAAATTGAAATTTCGCTAAAATTATTCGTTTTTCTTGCTTTTTTCGGTCAAATCTCGATAAAATGAGGAAAATTAAGGGAAAAAACGAGGATAAAAATTATATTTCGCTAAAATTATTCGTTTTTCTTGCTTTTTTCGGTCAAATATCGATAAAATAAGGAAAATCAAGGGAAAAAAGATGATAAAAATTGATATTTAGCTAAAATTATTCGTTTTTCTTGCTTTTTTCGGTCAAATCTCGATAAAATGTGGAAAATTAAGGGGAAAAAAGACTAAAAAAATTGAAATTTCGCTAAAATTATTCGTTTTTCTTGCTTTTTTCGGTCAAATCTCGATAAAATAAGGAAAATTAAGGGAAAAAAGAGGAAAAAAATAGAAATTTCGCTAAAATTATTCGTTTTTCTTGCTTTTTTCGGTCAAATCTCGATAAAATAAGGAAAATTAAGGGTAAAAAAGAGGAAAAAAATTGAAATTTCGCTAAAATTATTCTTTTTTCTTGCTTTTTTCGGTCAAATCTCGATAAAATGAGGAAAATTAAGGGAAAAAACGAGGATAAAAATTGATATTTCGCTAAAATTATTCGTTTTTCTTGCTTTTTTGGTCAAATATCGATAAAATAAGGAAAATCAAGGGAAAAAAGATAATAAAAATTGATATTTAGCTAAAATTTTTCGTTTTTCTTGCTTTTTCCGGTCAAATCTCGATAAAATGTGGAAAATTAAGGGAAAAAAAGACTAAACAAATAAAAATTTCGCTAAAATTATTCGTTTTTCTTGCTTTTTTCGGTCAAATCTCGATAAAATAAGGAAAATAAAGGGAAAAAAAGTGGAAAAAAATTGAAATTTCGCTAAAATTATTCGTTTTTCTTGCTTTTTTAGGTCAAATCTCGATAAAATAAGGAAAATTAAGGGTAAAAAAGAGGAAAAAAATTGAAATTTCGCTAAAATTATTCGTTTTTCTTGCTTTTCTCGGTCAAAACTCGATAAAATGAGGAAAATTAAGGGAAAAAACGAGGATAAAAATTGATATTTCGCTAAAATTATTCGTTTTTCTTGCTTTTTTCGGTCAAATCTCGATAAAATAAGGAAAATTAAGGGAATAAAAGAGGATAAAAATATGATATTTCGCTAAAATTATTCGTTTTTCTTGCTTTTTTCGGACAAACCTCGATAAAATAAGGAAAATTAAGGGAAAAAAAGAGGAAAAAAATTGAAATTTCGCTAAAATTATTCGTTTTTCTAGCTTTTTTCGGTCAAATCTCGATAAAATGAGGAAAATTAAGGGAAAAAAACGAGGATAAAAATTGATATTTTGCTAAAATTATTCGTTTTTCTTGTTTTTTCGGTCAAATATCGATAAAATAAGGAAAATCAAGGGAAAAAAGATGATAAAAATTGATATTTAGCTAAAATTATTCGTTTTTCTTGCTTTTTTCGGTCAAATCTCGATAAAATGTGGAAAATTAAGGGAAAAAAAGACTAAAAAAATTGAAATTTCGCTAAAATTATTCGTTTTTCTTGCTTTTTTTCGGTCAAATCTTGATAAAATAAGGAAATTTAAGGGAAAAAAAGAGGAAAAAAATTGAAATTTCGCAAAATTATTCGTTTTTCTTGCTTTTTTTCGGTCAAATCTCGATAAAATAAGGAAAATCAAGGGAAAAAAGATGATAAAAATTGATATTTAGCTAAAATTATTCGTTTTTCTTGCTTTTTTCGGTCAAATCTCGATAAAATGTGGAAAATTAAGGGAAAAAAAGACTAAAACAATTGAAATTTCGCTAAAATTATTCGTTTTTCTTGCTTTTTTTCGGTCAAATCTTGATAAAATAAGGAAATTTAAGGGAAAAAAAGAGGAAAAAAATTGAAATTTCGCAAAATTATTCGTTTTTCTTGCTTTTTTTCGGTCAAATCTCGATAAAATAAGGAAAATTAAGGGAAAAAAAGAGGAAAAAAATAGAAATTTCGCAAAAATTATTCGTTTTTCTTGCTTTTTTTCGGTCTAATCTCGATAAAATAAGGAAAATTAAGGGTAAAAAAGAGGAAAAAAATTGCAATTTCGCTCAAATTATTCGTTTTTCTTGCTTTTTTTCGGTCAAACCTCGATAAAATAAGGAAAATTAAGGGAAAAAAAGAGGAAAAAAATAGAAATTTCGCTAAAATTATTCGTTTTTCTTGCTTTTTTCGGTCAAATCTCGATAAAATAAGGAAAATTAAGGGAAAAAAGAGGAAAAAAATAGAAATTTCGCTAAAATTATTCTTTTTTCTTGCTTTTTTTCGGTCAAATCTCGATAAAATAAGGAAAATTAAGGGTAAAAAAGAGGAAAAAAATTGAAATTTCGCTAAAATTATTCGTTTTTCTTGCTTTTTTCGGTCAAATCTCGATAAAATGAGGAAAATTAAGGGAAAAAACGAGGATAAAAATTATATTTCGCTAAAATTATTCGTTTTTCTTGCTTTTTTCGGTCAAATATCGATAAAATAAGGAAAATCAAGGGAAAAAAGATGATAAAAATTGATATTTAGCTAAAATTATTCGTTTTTCTTGCTTTTTTTCGGTCAAATCTCGATAAAATGTGGAAAATTAAGGGGAAAAAAGACTAAAAAAATTGAAATTTCGCTAAAATTATTCGTTTTTCTTGCTTTTTTCGGTCAAATCTCGATAAAATAAGGAAAATTAAGGGAAAAAAGAGGAAAAAAATAGAAATTTCGCTAAAATTATTCGTTTTTCTTGCTTTTTTTCGGTCAAATCTCGATAAAATAAGGAAAATTAAGGGTAAAAAAGAGGAAAAAAATTGAAATTTCGCTAAAATTATTCTTTTTTCTTGCTTTTTTCGGTCAAATCTCGATAAAATGAGGAAAATTAAGGGAAAAAACGAGGATAAAAATTGATATTTCGCTAAAATTATTCGTTTTTCTTGCTTTTTTGGTCAAATATCGATAAAATAAGGAAAATCAAGGGAAAAAAGATAATAAAAATTGATATTTAGCTAAAATTTTTCGTTTTTCTTGCTTTTTCCGGTCAAATCTCGATAAAATGTGGAAAATTAAGGGAAAAAAAGACTAAACAAATAAAAATTTCGCTAAAATTATTCGTTTTTCTTGCTTTTTTCGGTCAAATCTCGATAAAATAAGGAAAATAAAGGGAAAAAAAGTGGAAAAAAATTGAAATTTCGCTAAAATTATTCGTTTTTCTTGCTTTTTTAGGTCAAATCTCGATAAAATAAGGAAAATTAAGGGTAAAAAAGAGGAAAAAAATTGAAATTTCGCTAAAATTATTCGTTTTTCTTGCTTTTCTCGGTCAAAACTCGATAAAATGAGGAAAATTAAGGGAAAAAACGAGGATAAAAATTGATATTTCGCTAAAATTATTCGTTTTTCTTGCTTTTTTCGGTCAAATCTCGATAAAATAAGGAAAATTAAGGGAATAAAAGAGGATAAAAATATGATATTTCGCTAAAATTATTCGTTTTTCTTGCTTTTTTCGGACAAACCTCGATAAAATAAGGAAAATTAAGGGAAAAAAAGAGGAAAAAAATTGAAATTTCGCTAAAATTATTCGTTTTTCTAGCTTTTTTCGGTCAAATCTCGATAAAATGAGGAAAATTAAGGGAAAAAACGAGGATAAAAATTGATATTTTGCTAAAATTATTCGTTTTTCTTGTTTTTTTCGGTCAAATATCGATAAAATAAGGAAAATCAAGGGAAAAAAGATGATAAAAATTGATATTTAGCTAAAATTATTCGTTTTTCTTGCTTTTTTCGGTCAAATCTCGATAAAATGTGGAAAATTAAGGGAAAAAAAGACTAAAAAAATTGAAATTTCGCTAAAATTATTCGTTTTTCTTGCTTTTTTCGGTCAAATCTTGATAAAATAAGGAAATTTAAGGGAAAAAAAGAGGAAAAAAATTGAAATTTCGCAAAATTATTCGTTTTTCTTGCTTTTTTCGGTCAAATCTCGATAAAATAAGGAAAATTAAGGGAATAAAAGAGGATAAAAATTGATATTTCGCTAAAATTATTCGTTTTTCTTGCTTTTTTCGGACAAACCTCGATAAAATAAGGAAAATTAAGGGAAAAATAGAGGAAAAAAATTGAAATTTCGCTAAAATTATTCGTTTTTTCTAGCTTTTTTCGGTCAAATCTCGATAAAATAAGGAAAATTAATGGAAAAAAGAGGAAAAAGATTGAAATTTCGCTAAAATTATTCGTTTTTCTTCCTTTTTATGTCAAATCTCGATAAAATCAGGAAAATTAAGTAAAAAAAAGACTAAAAAAATTGAAATTTCGCTAAAATTATTCGTTTTTCTTGCTTTTTTTCGGTCAAATCTCGATAAAATAAGGAAAATTAAGGGAAAAAAAGAGGAAAAAAATAGAAATTTCGCTAAAATTATTCGTTTTTCTTGCTTTTTTCGGTCTAATCTCGATAAAATAAGGAAAATTAAGGGTAAAAAAGAGGAAAAAAATTGAAATTTCGTTAAATTATTCGTTTTTCTTGCTTTTTATGTCAAATCTCGATAAAATAAGGAAAATTAATTAAAAAAAAGACTAAAAAAATTGAAATTTCGCTAAAATTATTCGTTTTTCTTGCTTTTTTTCGGTCAAATCTCGATAAAATAAGGAAAATTAAGGGAAAAAAAATGAAAAAAAATAGAAATTTCGCTAAAATTATTCGTTTTTCTTGCTTTTTTTCGGTCTAATCTCGATAAAATAAGGAAAATTAAGGGTAAAAAAGAGGAAAAAAATTGAAATTTCGCTCAAATTATTCGTTTTTCATGCTTTTTTTCGGTCAAATCTCGATAAAATAAGGAAAATTAAGGGAAAAAAAGAGGAAAAAAAATGAAATTTCGCTCAAATTATTCGTTTTTCTTGCTTTTTACGGTCAAATCTCGATAAAATAAGGAAAATTAAGGGAAAAAAAGAGGATAAATTTGATATTTCGCTTAAATTATTCGTTTTTATTGCTTTTTTCGGTCAAATCTTGATAAAATAAGGAAAATTAAGGGAAAAAAAGAGGATAAAAATTGATATTTCGCTAAAATTATATGTTTTTCTTGCTTTTTTCGGTCAAATCTCGATAAAATAAGGAAAATTAAGGGAAAAAAAGAGGATAAATTTGATATTTCGCTAAAATTATTCGTTTTTCCTTGCTTTTTTCGGTCAAATCTTGATAAAATAAGGAAAATTAAGGGAAAAAAAGAGGATAAAAATTGATATTTCGCTAAAATTATTCGTTTTTCTTGCTTTTTTTCGGTCAAATCTCGATAAAATAAGGAAAATTTAGGGAAAAAAGAGGAAAAAAATAGAAATTTCGCTAAAATTATTCGTTTTTTCTTGCTTTTTTCGGTCAAATCTCGATAAAATAAGGAAAATTAAGGGTAAAAAAGAGGAAAAAAATTGAAATTTCGCTAAAATTATTCGTTTTTCTAGCTTTTTTTCGTTCAAATCTCGATACAATAAGAAAAATTAAGGGAAAAAAGAGGAAAAAAATAGAAATTTCGCTAAAATTATTCGTTTTTCTTGTTTTTTTCGGTCAAATATCGATAAAATAAGGAAAATTAAGGGTAAAAAAGAGGAAAAAAATTGAAATTTCGCTAATATTATTCGTTTTTCTTGCTTTTTTCGGTCAAATCTCGATAAAATAAGGAAAATTAAGGGAAAAAAAGAGGATAAAAATTGATATTTCGCTAAAATTATTCGTTTTTCTTGCTTTTTTCGGTCAAATCTCGATAAAATAAGGAAAATTAAGGGAAAAAAGAGGAAAAAATAGAAATTTCGCTAAAATTATTCGTTTTTCTTGCTTTTTTCGGTCAAATCTCGATAAAATAAGGAAAATTAAGGGTAAAAAAGAGGAAAAAAATTGAAATTTCGCTAAAATTATTCGTTTTTCTAGCTTTTTTCGGTCAAATCTCGATAAAATGAGGAAAATTAAGGGAAAAAACGAGGATAAAAATTGATATTTTGCTAAAATTATTCGTTTTTCTTGTTTTTTCGGTCAAATATCGATAAAATAAGGAAAATCAAGGGAAAAAAGATGATAAAAATTGATATTTAGCTAAAATTATTCGTTTTTCTTGCTTTTTTCGGTCAAATCTCGATAAAATGTGGAAAATTAAGGGAAAAAAAGACTAAAAAAATTGAAATTTCGCTAAAATTATTCGTTTTTCTTGCTTTTTTCGGTCAAATCTTGATAAAATAAGGAAATTTAAGGGAAAAAAAGAGGAAAAAAATTGAAATTTCGCAAAATTATTCGTTTTTCTTGCTTTTTTCGGTCAAATCTCGATAAAATAAGGAAAATTAAGGGAATAAAAGAGGATAAAAATTGATATTTCGCTAAAATTATTCGTTTTTCTTGCTTTTTTCGGACAAACCTCGATAAAATAAGGAAAATTAAGGGAAAAATAGAGGAAAAAAATTGAAATTTCGCTAAAATTATTCGTTTTTCTAGCTTTTTTTCGGTCAAATCTCGATAAAATAAGGAAAATTAATGGAAAAAAGAGGAAAAAGATTGAAATTTCGCTAAAATTATTCGTTTTTCTTCCTTTTTATGTCAAATCTCGATAAAATCAGGAAAATTAAGTAAAAAAAAGACTAAAAAAATTGAAATTTCGCTAAAATTATTCGTTTTTCTTGCTTTTTTCGGTCAAATCTCGATAAAATAAGGAAAATTAAGGGAAAAAAAGAGGAAAAAAATAGAAATTTCGCTAAAATTATTCGTTTTTCTTGCTTTTTTCGGTCTAATCTCGATAAAATAAGGAAAATTAAGGGTAAAAAAGAGGAAAAAAATTGAAATTTCGTTAAATTATTCGTTTTTCTTGCTTTTTATGTCAAATCTCGATAAAATAAGGAAAATTAAGTAAAAAAAGACTAAAAAAATTGAAATTTCGCTAAAATTATTCGTTTTTCTTGCTTTTTTCGGTCAAATCTCGATAAAATAAGGAAAATTAAGGGAAAAAAAATGAAAAAAAATAGAAATTTCGCTAAAATTATTCGTTTTTCTTGCTTTTTTCGGTCTAATCTCGATAAAATAAGGAAAATTAAGGGTAAAAAAGAGGAAAAAAATTGAAATTTCGCTCAAATTATTCGTTTTTCTTGCTTTTTTCGGTCAAATCTCGATAAAATAAGGAAAATTAAGGGAAAAAAAGAGGAAAAAAAATGAAATTTCGCTCAAATTATTCGTTTTTCTTGCTTTTTACGGTCAAATCTCGATAAAATAAGGAAAATTAAGGGAAAAAAAGAGGATAAATTTGATATTTCGCTAAAATTAATCGTTTTTCTTGCTTTTTTCGGTCAAATCTCGATAAAATAAGGAAAATTAAGGGAAAAAAGAGGAAAAAAATAGAAATTTCGCTAAAATTATTCGTTTTTCTTGCATTTTTCGGTCAAATCTCGATAAAATAAGGAAAATTAAGGGTAGAAAAGAGGAAAAAAATTGAAATTTCGCTAAAATTATTCGTTTTTCTTGCTTTTTTCGGTCAAATCTCGATTAAATGAGGAAAATTAAGGGAAAAAACGAGGATAAAAATTGATATTTTGCTAAAATTATTCGTTTTTCTTGTTTTTTCGGTCAAATATCGATAAAATAAGGAAAATCAAGGGAAAAAAGATGATAAAAATTGATATTTAGCTAAAATTATTCGTTTTTCTTGCTTTTTTCGGTCAAATCTCGATAAAATGTGGAAAATTAAGTGAAAAAAAGACTAAAACAATTGAAATTTCGCTAAAATTATTTGTTTTTCTTGCTTTTTTCGGTCAAATCTTGATAAAATAAGGAAATTTAAGGGAAAAAAAGAGGAAAAAAATTGAAATTTCGCAAAATTATTCGTTTTTCTTGCTTTTTTCGGTCAAATCTCGATAAAATAAGGAAAATTAAGGGAAAAAAAGAGGAAAAAAATAGAAATTTCGCAAAAATTATTCGTTTTTCTTGCTTTTTTCGGTCTAATCTCGATAAAATAAGGAAAATTAAGGGTAAAAAAGAGGAAAAAAATTGAAATTTCGCTCAAATTATTCGTTTTTCTTGCTTTTTTCGGTCAAACCTCGATAAAATAAGGAAAATTAAGGGAAAAAAAGAGGAAAAAAATAGAAATTTCGCTAAAATTATTCGTTTTTCTTGCTTTTTTCGGTCAAATCTCGATAAAATAAGGAAAATTAAGGGAAAAAAGAGGAAAAAAATAGAAATTTCGCTAAAATTATTCTTTTTTCTTGCTTTTTTCGGTCAAATCTCGATAAAATAAGGAAAATTAAGGGTAAAAAAGAGGAAAAAAATTGAAATTTCGCTAAAATTATTCGTTTTTCTTGCTTTTTTCGGTCAAATCTCGATAAAATGAGGAAAATTAAGGGAAAAAACGAGGATAAAAATTGATATTTCGCTAAAATTATTCGTTTTTCTTGCTTTTTTCGGTCAAATATCGATAAAATAAGGAAAATCAAGGGAAAAAAGATGATAAAAATTGATATTTAGCTAATATTATTCGTTTTTCTTGCTTTTTTCGGTCAAATCTCGATAAAATGTGGAAAATTAAGGGGAAAAAAGACTAAAAAAATTGAAATTTCGCTAAAATTATTCGTTTTTCTTGCTTTTTTCGGTCAAATCTCGATAAAATAAGGAAAATTAAGGGAAAAAAGAGGAAAAAAATAGAAATTTCGCTAAAATTATTCGTTTTTCTTGCTTTTTTCGGTCAAATCTCGATAAAATAAGGAAAATTAAGGGTAAAAAAGAGGAAAAAAATTGAAATTTCGCTAAAATTATTATTTTTTTCTTGCTTTTTTCGGTCAAATCTCGATAAAATGAGGAAAATTAAGGGAAAAAACGAGGATAAAAATTGATATTTCGCTAAAATTATTCGTTTTTCTTGCTTTTTTGGTCAAATATCGATAAAATAAGGAAAATCAAGGGAAAAAAGATAATAAAAATTGATATTTAGCTAAAATTTTTCGTTTTTCTTGCTTTTTCCGGTCAAATCTCGATAAAATGTGGAAAATTAAGGGAAAAAAAGACTAAACAAATTAAAATTTCGCTAAAATTATTCGTTTTTCTTGCTTTTTTTCGGTCAAATCTCGATAAAATAAGGAAAATAAAGGGAAAAAAAGTGGAAAAAAATTGAAATTTCGCTCAAATTATTCGTTTTTCTTGCTTTTTTAGGTCAAATCTCGATAAAATGAGGAAAATTAAGGGAAAAAACGAGGATAAAAATTGATATTTCGCTAAAATTATTCGTTTTTCTTGCTTTTTACGGTCAAATATCGATAAAATAAGGAAAATTAAGGGAAAAAAAGAGGATAAAAATTGATATTTCGCTAAAATTATTCGATTTTCTTGCTTTTTTTGGTCAAATCTCGATAAAATAAGGAAAATTAAGGGAATAAAAGAGGCTAAAAATATATTTTGCTAAAATTATTCGTTTTTCTTGCTTTTTTCGGACAAACCTCGATAAAATAAGGAAAATTAAGGGAAAAAAAGATGAAAAAAATTGAAATTTCGCTAAAATTATTCGTTTTTCTAGCTATTTTCGGTCAAATCTCGAACAAATAAGGAAAATTAAGGGAAAAAAGAGGAAAAAAATAGAAATTTCGCTAAAATTATTCGTTTTTCTTGCTTTTTTCGGTCAAATCTCGATAAAATAAGGAAAATTAAGGGAAAAAAAGAGGAAAAAAATAGAAATTTTGCTAAAATTATTCGTTTTTCTTGCTTTTTTCGGTCAAATCTTGATAAAATAAGGAAAATTAAGGGAGAAAAAGAGGAAAAAAATTGAAATTTCGCTAAAATTATTCGTTTTTCTTGCTTTTTTCGGTCAAATCTCGATAAAATAAGGAAAATTAAGGGAATAAAAGAGGATAAAAATTGATATTTCGCTAATATTATTCGTTTTTCTTGCTTTTTTCGGACAAACCTCGATAAAATAAGGAAAATTAAGGGAAAAAAAGAGGAAAAAAATTGAAATTTCGCTAAAATTATTCGTTTTTCTAGTTTTTTTTGGTCAAATCTCGTTAAAATAAGGAAAATTAAGGGAAAAAAGAGGAAAAAAATTGGAATTTCGCTAAAATTATTCGATTTTCTTGCTTTTTTATGTCAAATCTCGATAAAATAAGGAAAATTAAGGGAAAAAAAGACTAAAAAAATTGAAATTTCGCTAAAATTATTCGTTTTTCTTGCTTTTTTCGGTCAAATCTCGATAAAATAAGGAAAATTAAGGGAAAAAAAGAGGAAAAAAATAGAAATTTCGCTAAAATTATTCGTTTTTCTTGCTTTTTTCGGTCAAATCTCGATAAAATAAGGAAAATTAAGGGTAAAAAAGAGGAAAAAAATTAAAATTTCGCTCAAATTATTCGTTTTTCTTGCTTTTTTCGGTCAAATCTCGATAAAATAAGGAAAATTAAGGGAAAAAAAGAGGAAAAAAATAGAAATTTCGCTAAAATTATTCGTTTTTCTTGCTTTTTTCGGTCTAATGTCGATAAAATAAGGAAAATTAAGGAAAAAAAGAGGAAAAAAATAGAAATTTCGCTAAAATTATTCGTTTTTCTTGCTTTTTTCGGTCAAATCACGAAAAAATAAGGAAAATTAAGGGTAAAAAAGAGGAAAAAAATTGAAATTTCGCTAAAATTATTCGTTTTTCTTGCTTTTTTCGGTCAAATCTCGATAAAATGAGGAAAATTAAGGGAAAAATTGAGGATAAAAATTGATATTTCGCTAAAATTATTCGTTTTTCTTGCTTTTTTCGGACTAACCTCGATAAAATAAGGAAAATCAAGGAAAAAAAATGATAAAAATTGATATTTAGCTAAAATTATTCGTTTTTCTTGCTTTTTTCGGTCAAATCTCGATAAAATGTGGAAAATTAAGGGAAAAAAAGACTAAAAAAATTGAAATTTCGCTAAAATTATTCGTTTTTCTTGCTTTTTTCGGTCAAATCTCGATAAAATAAGGAAAATTAAGGGAAAAAAAGAGGAAAAAAATAGAAATTTCGCTAAAATTATTCGTTTTTCTTGCTTTTTTCGGTCAAATCTCGATAAAATAAGGAAAATTAACGGTAAAAAAGAGGAAAAAAATTGAAATTTCGCTAAAATTATTCGTTTTTCTTGCTTTTTTCGGTCAAATCTCGATAAAATAAGGAAAATTAAGGTTAAAAAGAGGAAAAAAATTGAAATTTCGCTAAAATTATTCGAGTTTCTTGCTTTTCTATGTCAAATCTCGATAAAATAAGGAAAATTAAGGGAAAAAAAGACTAAAAAAATTGAAATTTCGCTAAAATTATTCGTTTTTCTTGCTTTTTTCGGTCAAATCTCGATAAAATAAGGAAAATAAAGGGAAAAAAGATGATAAAAATTGATATTTCGCTAAAATTATTCGTTTTTCTTGATTTTTTCGGTCAAATCTCGATAAAATAAGGAAAATTAAGGGATAAAAAGAGGAAAAAAATTGAAATTTCGCTAAAATTGTTCGTTTTTCTAGCTTTTTTCGGTCAAATCTCGATAAAATGAGGAAAATTAAGGGAAAAAAAGAGGAAAAAAATTGAAATTTCGCTAAAATTATTCGCTTTTCTTGCTTTTTTCGTTCAAATCTCGATAAAATAAGGAAAATTTAGGGAAAAAAGAGGAAAAAAATTGAAATTTCGCTAAAATTATTCGTTTTTCTTGCTTTTTTCGGTCAAATCTCGATAAAATGAGGAAAATTAAGGGAAAAAAAGAGGATTAAAATCGATATTTCGCTAAAATTATTCGTTTTTCTTGCTTTTTTCGGTCAAATATCGATAAAATAAGGAAAATCAAGGGAAAAAAGATGATAAAAATTGATATTTAGCTAAAATTATTCGTTTTTTCCTTCTATTTTCGGTCAAATCTCGATAAAATGTGGAAAATTAAGGGCAAAAAAGAGGAAAAAAATTGACATTTCGCTAAAATTATTCGTTTTTCTTGCTTTTAATGTCAAATCTCGATAAAATAACGAAAATTAACGGAGAAAATGAGGAAAAAAATCGAAATTTCGCTAAAATTATTCGTTTTTCTTGCTTTTTTCGGTCAAATCTCGATAAAATAAGGAAAATTAAGGGAATAAAAGAGGATAAAAATTGATATTTCGCTAAATTTATTCGTTTTTCTTGCTTTTTTCGGACAAACCTCGATAAAATAAGGAAAATTAAGGGAAAAAAAGAGGACAAAAATTGAAATTTCGCTAAAATTATTCGTTTTTCTAGCTTTTTTCGGTCAAATCTCGATAAAATAAGGAAAATTAAGGGAAAAAAGAGGATAAAAATTGATATTTTGCTAAAATTATTCGTTTTTCTTGCTTTTTTCGGTCAAATCTCGATAAAATGTGGAAAATCAAGGGAAAAAAAGAGGAAAAAAATTGAAATTTCGCTAAAATTATTCGTTTTTCTTACTTTTTTATGTCAAATCTCGATAAAATAAGGAAAATTAAGGGAAAAAAAGACTAAAAAAATTGAAATTTCGCTAAAATTATTCGTTTTTTTTGCTTTTTTCGGTCAAATCTCGAAAAAATAAGGAAAATTAAGGGAAAAAAAGAGGAAAAAAATTGAAATTTCGCTAAAATTATTCGTTTTTCTTGCTTTTTTCGGTCAAATCTCGATAAAATAACAAAATTAAGGGAAAAAAAGAGGATTAAAATTGAAATTTCGCAAAAATAATTCGTTTTTCTTGCTTTTTTCAAGCAAATCTCGATAAAATAAGGAAAATTAAGGGAATAAAAGAGGATAAAAATTGATATTTCGCTAAAATTATTCGTTTTTCTTGCTTTTTTCGGACTAACCTCGATAAAATAAGGAAAATTAAGGGAAAAAAAGAGGACAAAAATTGAAATTTCGCTAAAATTATTCTTTTTTCTAGCTTTTTTCGGTCAAATCTCGATAAAATAAGGAAAATTAAGGGAAAAAAGAGGATAAAAATTGATATTTTGCTAAAATTATTCGTTTTTCTTGCTTTTTTCGGTCAAATCTCGATAAAATAACGAAAATTAAGGGAAAAAAAGAGGATTAAAATTGAAATTTCGCAAAAATAATTCGTTTTTCTTGCTTTTTTCAAGCAAATCTCGATAAAATAAGGAAAATTAAGGGAATAAAAGAGGATAAAAATAGATATTTCGCTAAAATTATTCGTTTTTCTTGCTTTTTTCGGTCAAATTTCGATAAAATAAGGAAAATTAAGGGAAAAAAGAGGATAAAAATAGTTATTTTGCTAAAATTATTCGTTTTTCTTGCTTTTTTTGGTCAAATCTCGATAAAATAACGAAAATTAAGGGAAAAAAAGAGGATTAAAATTGAAATTTCGCAAAAATAATTCGTTTTTCTTGCTTTTTTCAAGCAAATCTCGATAAAATAAGGAAAATTAAGGGAATAAAAGAGGATAAAAATAGATATTTCGCTAAAATTATTCGTTTTTCTTGCTTTTTTCGGTCAAATCTCGATAAAATAAGGAAAATCAAAAGAAAAAAGTTGATAAAAATTGATATTTCGCTAAAATTATTCGTTTTTCTTGCTTTTTTCGGTCAAATCTCGATAAAATAACGAAAATCAAGGGAAAAAAGATGATAAAAATTGATATTTCGCTAAAATTATTCGTTTTTCTTGCTTTTTTTCGGTCAAATCTCGATAAAATGAGGAAAATTAAGAGAAAAAAAGAGGAAAAAGATTGAAATTTCGCTAAAATTATTCGTTTTTCTTGCTTTTTCGGTCAAATCTCGATAAAATAAGGAAAATTAAGGGAAAAAAAGAGGAAAAAAATTGAAATTTCGCTAAAATTATTCGTTTTTCTTGCTTTTTTCGGTCATATCTCGATAAAATAACGAAAATTAAGGGAAAAAAAGAGGATAAAAATTGATATTTCGCTAAAATTATTCGTTTTTCTTGCTTTTTTCGGTCAAATCTCGATAAAATAAGGAAATTTAAGGGAAAAAAGAGGAAAAAAATAGAAATTTCGCTAAAATTATTCGTTTTTCTTGCTTTTTTCGGTCAAATCTCGATAAAATAAGGTAAATTAAGGGTAAAAAAGAGGAAAAAAATTGAAATTTCGCTAAAATTATTCGTTTTTCTTGCTTTTTTCGGTCAAATCTCGATAAAATGAGGAAAATTAAGGGAAAAAAACGAGGATAAAAATTTATATTTCGCTAAAATTATTCGTTTTTCTTGCTTTTTTCGGTCAAATATCGATAAAATAAGGAAAATCAATGGAAAAAAGATGATAAAAATTGATATTTAGCTAAAATTATTCGTCTTTCTTGCTTTTTTCGGTCAAATCTCGATAAAATGTGGAAAATCAAGGGAAAAAAAGAGGAAAAAAATTGAAATTTCGCTAAAATTATTCGTTTTTCTTACTTTTTTATGTCAAATCTCGATAAAATAAGGAAAATTAAGGGAAAAAAATACTAAAAAAATTGAAATTTCGCTAAAATTATTCGTTTTTTTTGCTTTTTTCGGTCAAATCTCGAAATAATAAGGAAAATTAAGGGAAAAAAAGAGGAAAAAAATTGAAATTTCGCTAAAATTATTCGTTTTTCTTGCTTTTTTCGGCCAAATCTCGATAAAATAAAGAAAATTAAGGGAATAAAAGAGGATAAAAATTGATATTTCGCTAAAATTATTCGTTTTTCTTGCTTTTTTCGGACAAACCTCGATAAAATAAGGAAAATTAAGGGAAAAAAAGAGGAAAAAAATTGAAATTTCGCTAAAATTATTCGTTTTTCTAGCTTTTTTCGGTCAAATCTCGATAAAATAAGGAAAATTAAGGGAAAAAAGAGGATAAAAATTGATATTTTGCTAAAATTATTCGTTTTTCTTACTTTTTTCGGTCAAATCTCGATAAAATAAGGAAAATTAAGGGAAAAAAGAGGAAAAAAATTGAAATTTCGCTAAAATTATTCGTTTTTCTTGCTTTTTTCGGTCAAATCTCGATAAAATAACGAAAATTAAGGGAAAAAAAGAGGATTAAAATTGAAATTTCGCAAAAATAATTCGTTTTTCTTGCTTTTTTCAAGCAAATCTCGATAAAATAAGGAAAATTAAGGGAAAAAAAGGGGAAAAAAATTGAAATTTCGCTAAAATTATTCGTTTTTCTTGCTTTTTTCGGTCAAATCTCGATAAAATAAGGAAAATTAAGGGAAAAAAAGAGGAAAAAAATTGAAATTTCGCTCAAATTATTCGTTTTTCTCGCCTTTTTCGGTCAAATCTCGATAAAATAAGGAAAATTAAGGGAAAAAAAGAGGATAAAAATAGATATTTCGCTAAAATTATTCGTTTTTCTTGCTTTTTTCGGTCAAATCTCGATAAAATAAGGAAAATCAAGGGAAAAAAGATGATAAAAATTGATATTTCGCTAAAATTATTCGTTTTTCTTCCTTTTTTCGGTCAAATCTCGATAAAATAATTAAAATCAAGGGAAAAAAGATGATAAAAATTGATATTTCGCTAAAATTATTCGTTTTTCTTGCTTTTTTCGGTCAAATCTCGATAAAATGAGGAAAATTAAGGGAAAAAAAGAGGAAAAAGATTGAAATTTCGCTAAAATTATTCGTTTTTCTTGCTTTTTCGGTCAAATCTCGATAAAATAAGAAAATTAAGGGAAAAAAAGAGGAAAAAAATTGAAATTTCGCTAAAATTATTCATTTTTCTTGCTTTTTACGGTCAAATCTCGATAAAATAAGGTAAATTAAGGGAAAAAAAGAGGATAAAAATTGATATTTCGCTAAAATTATTCGTTTTTCTTGCTTTTTTCAAGCAAATCTCGATAAAATAAGAAAAATTAAGGGAAAAAAAGGGGAAAAAAATTGAAATTTCGCTAAAATTATTCGTTTTTCTTGCTTTTTTCGGTCAAATCTCGATAAAATAAGGTAAATTAAGGGTAAAAAAGAGGAAAAAAATTGAAATTTCGCTAAAATTATTCGTTTTTCTTGCTGTTTTCGGTCAAATCTCGATAAAATGAGGAAAATTAAGGGAAAAAACGAGGATAAAAATTTATATTTCGCTAAAATTATTCGTTTTTCTTACTTTTTTATGTCAAATCTCGATAAAATAAGGAAAATTAAGGGAAAAAAAGAGTAAAAAAATTGAAATTTCGCTAAAATTATTCGTTTTTCTTCCTTTTTTTGGTCAAATCTCGATAAAATAACAAAATTAAGGGAAAAAAAGAGGATTAAAATTGAAATTTCGCAAAAATAATTCGTTTTTCTTGCTTTTTTCAAGCAAATCTCGATAAAATAAGGAAAATTAAGGGAATAAAAGAGGATAAAAATTGATATTTCGCTAAAATTATTCGTTTTTCTTGCTTTTTTCGGACTAACCTCGATAAAATAAGGAAAATTAAGGGAAAAAAAGAGGACAAAAATTGAAATTTCGCTAAAATTATTCTTTTTTCTAGCTTTTTTCGGTCAAATCTCGATAAAATAAGGAAAATTAAGGGAAAAAAGAGGATAAAAATTGATATTTTGCTAAAATTATTCGTTTTTCTTGCTTTTTTCGGTCAAATCTCGATAAAATAACGAAAATTAAGGGAAAAAAAGAGGATTAAAATTGAAATTTCGCAAAAATAATTCCTTTTTCTTGCTTTTTTCAAGCAAATCTCGATAAAATAAGGAAAATTAAGGGAATAAAAGAGGATAAAAATAGATATTTCGCTAAAATTATTCGTTTTTCTTGCTTTTTTCGGTCAAATCTCGATTAAAAAAGGAAAATCAAAAGAAAAAAGTTGATAAAAATTGATATTTAGCTAAAATTATTCGTTTTTCTTGCTTTTTTCGGTCAAATCTCGATAAAATGTGGAAAATCAAGGGAAAAAAAGAGGAAAAAAATTGAAATTTCGCTAAAATTATTCGTTTTTCTTACTTTTTTATGTCAAATCTCGATAAAATAAGGAAAATTAAGGGAAAAAAAGACTAAAAAAATTGAAATTTCGCTAAAATTATTCGTTTTTTTTGCTTTTTTCGGTCAAATCTCGAAATAATAAGGAAAATTAAGGGAAAAAAAGAGGAAAAAAATTGAAATTTCGCTAAAATTATTCGTTTTTCTTGCTTTTTTCGGTCAAATCTCGATAAAATAAAGAAAATTAAGGGAATAAAAGAGGATAAAAATTGATATTTCGCTAAAATTATTCGTTTTTCTTGCTTTTTTCGGACAAACCTCGATAAAATAAGGAAAATTAAGGGAAAAAAAGAGGAAAAAAATTGAAATTTCGCTAAAATTATTCGTTTTTCTAGCTTTTTTCGGTCAAATCTCGATAAAATAAGGAAAATTAAGGGAAAAAAGAGGATAAAAATTGATATTTTGCTAAAATTATTCGTTTTTCTTACTTTTTTCGGTCAAATCTCGATAAAATAAGGAAAATTAAGGGAAAAAAGAGGAAAAAAATTGAAATTTCGCTAAAATTATTCGTTTTTCTTGCTTTTTTCGGTCAAATCTCGATAAAATAACGAAAATTAAGGGAAAAAAAGAGGATTAAAATTGAAATTTCGCAAAAATAATTCGTTTTCTTGCTTTTTTCAAGCAAATCTCGATAAAATAAGGAAAATTAAGGGAAAAAAAGGGGAAAAAAATTGAAATTTCGCTAAAATTATTCGTTTTTCTTGCTTTTTTCGGTCAAATCTCGATAAAATAAGGAAAATTAAGGGAAAAAAAGAGGAAAAAAATTGAAATTTCGCTCAAATTATTCGTTTTTCTCGCCTTTTTCGGTCAAATCTCGATAAAATAAGGAAAATTAAGGGAAAAAAAGAGGATAAAAATAGATATTTCGCTAAAATTATTCGTTTTTCTTGCTTTTTTCGGTCAAATCTCGATAAAATAAGGAAAATCAAGGGAAAAAAGATGATAAAAATTGATATTTCGCTAAAATTATTCGTTTTTCTTCCTTTTTTCGGTCAAATCTTGATAAAATAATTAAAATCAAGGGAAAAAAGATGATAAAAATTGATATTTCGCTAAAATTATTCGTTTTTCTTGCTTTTTTCGGTCAAATCTCGATAAAATGAGGAAAATTAAGGGAAAAAAAGAGGAAAAAGATTGAAATTTCGCTAAAATTATTCGTTTTTCTTGCTTTTTCGGTCAAATCTCGATAAAATAAGAAAATTAAGGGAAAAAAAGAGGAAAAAAATTGAAATTTCGCTAAAATTATTCGTTTTTCTTGCTTTTTTCGGTCAAATCTCGATAAAATAACGAAAATTAAGGGAAAAAAAGAGGATAAAAATTGATATTTCGCTAAAATTATTCGTTTTTCTTGCTTTTTTCGGTCAAATCTCGATAAAATAAGGAAATTTAAGGGAAAAAAGAGGAAAAAAATAGAAATTTCGCTAAAATTATTCGTTTTTCTTGCTTTTTTCGGTCAAATCTCGATAAAATAAGGTAAATTAAGGGTAAAAAAGAGGAAAAAAATTGAAATTTCGCTAAAATTATTCGTTTTTCTTGCTTTTTTCGGTCAAATCTCGATAAAATAACAAAATTAAGGGAAAAAAGAGGATTAAAATTGAAATTTCGCAAAAATAATTCGTTTTTCTTGCTTTTTTCAAGCAAATCTCGATAAAATAAGGAAAATTAAGGGAATAAAAGAGGATAAAAATTGATATTTCGCTAAAATTATTCGTTTTTCTTGCTTTTTTCGGACTAACCTCAATAAAATAAGGAAAATTAAGGGAAAAAAAGAGGACAAAAATTGAAATTTCGCTAAAATTATTCTTTTTTCTAGCTTTTTTCGGTCAAATCTCGATAAAATAAGGAAAATTAAGGGAAAAAAGAGGATAAAAATTGATATTTTGCTAAAATTATTCGTTTTTCTTGCTTTTTTCGGTCAAATCTCGATAAAATAACGAAAATTAAGGGAAAAAAAGAGGATTAAAATTGAAATTTCGCAAAAATAATTCGTTTTTCTTGCTTTTTTCAAGCAAATCTCGATAAAATAAGGAAAATTAAGGGAATAAAAGAGGATAAAAATAGATATTTCGCTAAAATTATTCGTTTTTCTTGCTTTTTTCGGTCAAATCTCGATAAAATAAGGAAAATCAAAAGAAAAAAGTTGATAAAAATTGATATTTCGCTAAAGTTATTCGTTTTTCTTGCTTTTTTCGGTCAAATCTCGATAAAATAACGAAAATCAAGGGAAAAAAGATGATAAAAATTGATATTTCGCTAAAATTATTCGTTTTTCTTGCTTTTTTCGGTCAAATCTCGATAAAATGAGGAAAATTAAGAGAAAAAAAGAGGAAAAAGATTGAAATTTCGCTAAAATTATTCGTTTTTCTTGCTTTTTCGGTCAAATCTCGATAAAATAAGGAAAATTAAGGGAAAAAAAGAGGAAAAAAATTGAAATTTCGCTAAAATTATTCGTTTTTCTTGCTTTTTTCGGTCAAATCTCGATAAAATAACGAAAATTAAGGGAAAAAAAGAGGATAAAAATTGATATTTCGCTAAAATTATTCGTTTTTCTTGCTTTTTTCGGTCAAATCTCGATAAAATAAGGAAATTTAAGGGAAAAAAGAGGAAAAAAATAGAAATTTCGCTAAAATTATTCGTTTTTCTTGCTTTTCTCGGTCAAATCTCGATAAAATAAGGTAAATTAAGGGTAAAAAAGAGGAAAAAAATTGAAATTTCGCTAAAATTATTAGTTTTTCTAGCTTTTTTCGGTCAAATCTCGATAAAATAAGGAAAATTAAGGGAAAAAAGAGGATAAAAATTGATATTTTGCTAAAATTATTCGTTTTTCTTACTTTTTTCGGTCAAATCTCGATAAAATAAGGAAAATTAAGGGAAAAAAGAGGAAAAAAATTGAAATTTCGCTAAAATTATTCGTTTTTCTTGCTTTTTTCGGTCAAATCTCGATAAAATAACGAAAATTAAGGGAAAAAAAGAGGATTAAAATTGAAATTTCGCAAATATAATTCGTTTTTCTTGCTTTTTTCAAGCAAATCTCGATAAAATAAGGAAAATTAAGGGAAAAAAAGGGGAAAAAAATTGAAATTTCGCTAAAATTATTCGTTTTTCTTGCTTTTTTCGGTCAAATCTCGATAAAATAAGGAAAATTAAGGGAAAAAAAGAGCAAAAAAATTGAAATTTCGCTCAAATTATTCGTTTTTCTCGCCTTTTTCGGTCAAATCTCGATAAAATAAGGAAAATTAAGGGAAAAAAAGAGGATAAAAATAGATATTTCGCTAAAATTATTCGTTTTTCTTGCTTTCTTCGGTCAAATCTCGATAAAATAAGGAAAATCAAGGGAAAAAAGATGAAAAAAATTGATATTTCGCTAAAATTATTCGTTTTTCTTCCTTTTTTCGGTCAAATCTCGATAAAATAATTAAAATCAAGGGAAAAAGATAATAAAAATTGATATTTCGCTAAAATTATTCGTTTTTCTTGCTTTTTTCGGTCAAATCTCGATAAAATGAGGAAAATTAAGGGAAAAAAAGAGGAAAAAGATTGAAATTTCGCTAAAATTATTCGTTTTTCTTGCTTTTTCGGTCAAATCTCGATAAAATAAGAAAATTAAGGGAAAAAAAGAGGAAAAAAATTGAAATTTCGCTAAAATTATTCATTTTTCTTGCTTTTTACGGTCAAATCTCGATAAAATAAGGTAAATTAAGGGAAAAAAAGAGGATAAAAATTGATATTTCGCTAAAATTATTCGTTTTTTCTTGCTTTTTTCAAGCAAATCTCGATAAAATAAGAGAAATTAAGGGAAAAAAAGGGAAAAAAAATTGAAATTTCGCTAAAATTATTCGTTTTTCTTGCTTTTTTCGGTCAAATCTCGATAAAATAAGGTAAATTAAGGGTAAAAAAGAGGATTAAAATTGAAATTTCGCAAAAATAATTCGTTTTTCTTGCTTTTTTCAAGCAAATCTCGATAAAATAAGGAAAATTAAGGGAATAAAAGAGGATAAAAATAGATATTTCGCTAAAATTATTCGTTTTTCTTGCTTTTTTCGGTCAAATCTCGATAAAATAAGGAAAATTAAGGTAAAAAAGAGGATAAAAATTGATATTTTGCTAAAATTATTCGTTTTTCTTGCTTTTTTCGGTCAAATCTCGATAAAATAACGAAAATTAAGGGAAAAAAAGAGGATTAAAATTGAAATTTCGCAAAAATAATTCGTTTTTCTTGCTTTTTTCAAGCAAATCTCGATAAAATAAGGAAAATTAAGGGAAAAAAAGAGGAAAAAAATTGAAATTTCGCTAAAATTATTCGTTTTTCTTGCTTTTTTCGGTCAAATCTCGATAAAATAACGAAAATTAAGGGAAAAAAGAGGATAAAAATTGATATTTCGCTAAAATTATTCGTTTTTCTTGCTTTTTTCGGTCAAATCTCGATAAAATAAGGAAATTTAAGGGAAAAAAGAGGAAAAAAATAGAAATTTCGCTAAAATTATTCGTTTTTCTTGCTTTTTTCGGTCAAATCTCGATAAAATAAGGTAAATTAAGGGTAAAAAAGAGGAAAAAAATTGAAATTTCGCTAAAATTATTCGTTTTTCTTGCTTTTTTCGGTCAAATCTCGATAAAATGAGGAAAATTAAGGGAAAAAACGAGGATAAAAATTTATATTTCGCTAAAATTATTCGTTTTTCTTGCTTTTTTCGGTCAAATATCGATAAAATAAGGAAAATCAATGGAAAAAAGATGATAAAAATTGATATTTAGATAAAATTATTCGTTTTTCTTGCTTTTTTCGGTCAAATCTCGATAAAATGTGGAAAATCAAGGGAAAAAAAGAGGAAAAAAATTGAAATTTCGCTAAAATTATTCGTTTTTCCTACTTTTTTATGTCAAATCTCGATAAAATAAGGAAAATTAAGGGAAAAAAAGACTAAAAAAATTGAAATTTCGCTAAAATTATTCGTTTTTTTTGCTTTTTTCGGTCAAATCTCGAAATAATAAGGAAAATTAAGGGAAAAAAAGAGGAAAAAATTGAAATTTCGCTAAAATTATTCGTTTTTCTTGCTTTTTTCGGTCAAATCTCGATAAAATAAAGAAAATTAAGGGAATAAAAGAGGATAAAAATTGATATTTCGCTAAAATTATTCGTTTTTCTTGCTTTTTTCGGACAAACCTCGATAAAATAAGGAAAATTAAGGAAAAAAAAGAGGAAAAAAATTGAAATTTCGCTAAAATTATTCGTTTTTCTAGCTTTTTTCGGTCAAATCTCGATAAAATAAGGAAAATTAAGGGAAAAAAGAGGATAAAAATTGATATTTTGCTAAAATTATTCGTTTTTCTTACTTTTTTCGGTCAAATCTCGATAAAATAAGGAAAATTAAGGGAAAAAAGAGGAAAAAAATTGAAATTTCGCTAAAATTATTCGTTTTTCTTGCTTTTTTCGGTCAAATCTCGATAAAATAACGAAAATTAAGGGAAAAAAAGAGGATTAAAATTGAAATTTCGCAAAAATAATTCGTTTTTCTTGCTTTTTTCAAGCAAATCTCGATAAAGTAAGGAAAATTAAGGGAAAAAAAGGGGAAAAAAATTGAAATTTCGCTAAAATTATTCGTTTTTCTTGCTTTTTTCGGTCAAATCTCGATAAAATAAGGAAAATTAAGGGAAAAAAGAGGAAAAAAATTGAAATTTCGCTCAAATTATTCGTTTTTCTCGCCTTTTTCGGTCAAATCTCGATAAAATAAGGAAAATTAAGGGAAAAAAAGAGGATAAAAATAGATATTTCGCTAAAATTATTCGTTTTTCTTGCTTTTTTCGGTCAAATCTCGATAAAATAAGGAAAATCAAGGGAAAAAAGATGATAAAAATTGATATTTCGCTAAAATTATTCGTTTTTCTTCCTTTTTTCGGTCAAATCTCGATAAAATAATTAAAATCAAGGGAAAAAAGATGATAAAAATTGATATTTCGCTAAAATTATTCGTTTTTCTTGCTTTTTTCGGTCAAATCTCGATAAAATGAGGAAAATTAAGGGAAAAAAAGAGGAAAAAGATTGAAATTTCGCTAAAATTATTCGTTTTTCTTGCTTTTTCGGTCAAATCTCGATAAAATAAGAAAATTAAGGGAAAAAAAGAGGAAAATAATTGAAATTTCGCTAAAATTATTCATTTTTCTTGCTTTTTACGGTCAAATCTCGATAAAATAAGGTAAATTAAGGGAAAAAAAAGGATAAAAATTGATATTTCGCTAAAATTATTCGTTTTTCTTGCTTTTTTCAAGCAAATCTCGATAAAATAAGAAAAATTAAGGGAAAAAAAGGGGAAAAAAATTGAAATTTCGCTAAAATTATTCGTTTTTCTTGCTTTTTTCGGTCAAATCTCGATAAAATAAGGTAAATTAAGGGTAAAAAAGAGGAAAAAAATTGAAATTTCGCTAAAATTATTCGTTTTTCTTGCTGTTTTCGGTCAAATCTCGATAAAATGAGGAAAATTAAGGGAAAAAACGAGGATAAAAATTTATATTTCGCTAAAATTATTCGTTTTTCTTTCTTTTTTCGGTCAAATATCGATAAAATAAGGAAAATCAATGGAAAAAACATGATAAAAATTGATATTTAGCTAAAATTATTCGTTTTTCTTGCTTTTTTCGGTCAAATCTCGATAAAATGTGGAAAATCAAGGGAAAAAAAGAGGAAAAAAATTGAAATTTCGCTAAAATTATTCGTTTTTCTTACTTTTTTATGTCAAATCTCGATAAAATAAGGAAAATTAAGGGAAAAAAAGAGGACAAAAATTGAAATTTCGCTAAAATTATTCTTTTTTCTAGCTTTTTTCGGTCAAATCTCGATAAAATAAGGAAAATTAAGGGAAAAAAGAGGATAAAAATTGATATTTTGCTAAAATTATTCGTTTTTCTTGCTTTTTTCGGTCAAATCTCGATAAAATAACGAAAATTAAGGGAAAAAAAGAGGATTAAAATTGAAATTTCGCAAAAATAATTCGTTTTTCTTGCTTTTTTCAAGCAAATCTCGATAAAATAAGGAAAATTAAGGGAATAAAAGAGGATAAAAATAGATATTTCGCTAAAATTATTCGTTTTTCTTGCTTTTTTCGGTCAAATCTCGATAAAATAAGGAAAATCAAAAGAAAAAAGTTGATAAAAATTGATATTTCGCTAAAATTTTTCGTTTTTCTTGCTTTTTTCGGTCAAATCTCGATAAAATAACGAAAATCAAGGGAAAAAAGATGATAAAAATTGATATTTCGCTAAAATTATTCGTTTTTCTTGCTTTTTTCGGTCAAATCTCGATAAAATGAGGAAAATTAAGAGAAAAAAAGAGGAAAAAGATTGAAATTTCGCTAAAATTATTCGTTTTTCTTGCTTTTTCGGTCAAATCTCGATAAAATAAGGAAAATTAAGGGAAAAAAAGAGGAAAAAAATTGAAATTTCGCTAAAATTATTCGTTTTTCTTGCTTTTTTCGGTCAAATCTCGATAAAATAACGAAAATTAAGGGAAAAAAAGAGGATAAAAATTGATATTTCGCTAAAATTATTCGTTTTTCTTGCTTTTTTCGGTCAAATCTCGATAAAATAAGGAAATTTAAGGGAAAAAAGAGGAAAAAAATAGAAATTTCGCTAAAATTATTCGTTTTTCTTGCTTTTTTCGGTCAAATATCGATAAAATAAGGAAAATCAATGGAAAAAAGATGATAAAAATTGATATTTAGCTAAAATTATTCGTTTTTCTTGCTTTTTTCGGTCAAATCTCGATAAAATGTGGAAAATCAAGGGAAAAAAAGAGGAAAAAAATTGAAATTTCGCTAAAATTATTCGTTTTTCTTACTTTTTTATGTCAAATCTCGATAAAATAAGGAAAATTAAGGGAAAAAAAGACTAAAAAAATTGAAATTTCGCTAAAATTATTCGTTTTTTTTGCTTTTTTCGGTCAAATCTCGAAATAATAAGGAAAATTAAGGGAAAAAAAGAGGAAAAAAATTGAAATTTCGCTAAAATTATTCGTTTTTCTTGCTTTTTTCGGTCAAATCTCGATAAAATAAAGAAAATTAAGGGAATAAAAGAGGATAAAAATTGATATTTCGCTAAAATTATTCGTTTTTCTTGCTTTTTTCGGACTAACCTCGATAAAATAAGGAAAATTAAGGGAAAAAAAGAGGACAAAAATTTAAATTTCGCTAAAATTATTCGTTTTTCTAGCTTTTTTCGGTCAAATCTCGATAAAATAAGGAAAATTAAGGGAAAAAAGAGGATAAAAATTGATATTTTGCTAAAATTATTCGTTTTTCTTACTTTTTTCGGTCAAATCTCGATAAAATAAGGAAAATTAAGGGAAAAAAGAGGAAAAAAATTGAAATTTCGCTAAAATTATTCGTTTTTCTTGCTTTTTTCGGTCAAATCTCGATAAAATAACGAAAATTAAGGGAAAAAAAGAGGATTAAAATTGAAATTTCGCAAAAATAATTCGTTTTTCTTGCTTTTTTCAAGCAAATCTCGATAAAATAAGGAAAATTAAGGGAAAAAAAGGGGAAAAAAATTGAAATTTCGCTAAAATTATTCGTTTTTCTTGCTTTTTTCGGTCAAATCTCGATAAAATAAGGAAAATTAAGGGAAAAAAAGAGGAAAAAAATTGAAATTTCGCTCAAATTATTCGTTTTTCTCGCCTTTTTCGGTCAAATCTCGATAAAATAAGGAAAATTAAGGGAAAAAAAGAGGATAAAAATAGATATTTCGCTAAAATTATTCGTTTTTCTTGCTTTTTTCGGTCAAATCTCGATAAAATAAGGAAAATCAAGGGAAAAAAGATGATAAAAATTGATATTTCGCTAAAATTATTCGTTTTTCTTCCTTTTTTCGGTCAAATCTCGATAAAATAATTAAAATCAAGGGAAAAAAGATGATAAAAATTGATATTTCGCTAAAATTATTCGTTTTTCTTGCTTTTTTCGGTCAAATCTCGATAAAATGAGGAAAATTAAGGGAAAAAAAGAGGAAAAAGATTGAAATTTCGCTAAAATTATTCATTTTTCTTGCTTTTTACGGTCAAATCTCGATAAAATAAGGTAAATTAAGGGAAAAAAAGAGGATAAAAATTGATATTTCGCTAAAATTATTCGTTTTTCTTGCTTTTTTCAAGCAAATCTCGATAAAATAAGAAAAATTAAGGGAAAAAAAGGGGAAAAAAATTGAAATTTCGCTAAAATTATTCGTTTTTCTTGCTTTTTTCGGTCAAATCTCGATAAAATAAGGTAAATTAAGGGTAAAAAGAGGAAAAAAATTGAAATTTCGCTAAAATTATTCGTTTTTCTTGCTTTTTTCGGTCAAATCTCGATAAAATGAGGAAAATTAAGGGAAAAAACGAGGATAAAAATTTATATTTCGCTAAAATTATTCGTTTTTCTTGCTTTTCTCGGTCAAATATCGATAAAATGTGGAAAATCAAGGGAAAAAAAGAGGAAAAAATTGAAATTTCGCTAAAATTATTCGTTTTTCTTACTTTTTTATGTCAAATCTCGATAAAATAAGGAAAATTAAGGGAAAAAAAGACTAAAAAAATTGAAATTTCGCTAAAATTATTCGTTTTTTTTGCTTTTTTCGGTCAAATCTCGAAAAAATAAGGAAAATTAAGGGAAAAAAGAGGAAAAAAATTGAAATTTCGCTAAAATTATTCGTTTTTCTTGCTTTTTTCGGTCAAATCTCGATAAAAATAAGGAAAATTAAGGGAATAAAAGAGGATAAAAATTTATATTTCGCTAAAATTATTCGTTTTTCTAGCTTTTTTCGGTCAAATCTCGATAAAATAAGGAAAATTAAGGGAAAAAAAAGGATAAAAATTGATATTTTGCTAAAATTATTCATTTTTCTTACTTTTTTCGGTCAAATCTCGATAAAATAAGGAAAATTAAGGGAAAAAAAGAGGAAAAAAGTTGAAATTTCGCTAAAATTATTCGTTTTTCTTGCTTTTTTCGGTCAAATCTCGATAAAATAACGAAAATTAAGGGAAAAAAAGAGGAATAAAATTGAAATTTCGCAAAAATAATTCGTTTTTCTTGCTTTTTTCAAGCAAATCTCGATAAAATAAGGAAAATTAAGGGAAAAAAAGGGGAAAAAAATTGAAATTTCGCTAAAATTATTCGTTTTACTTGCTTTTTTCGGTCAAATCTCGATAAAATAAGGAAAATTCAGGGAAAAAAAGAGGAAAAAAATTGAAATTTCGCTCAAATTATTCGTTTTTCTCGCCTTTTTCGGTGAAATCTCGATAAAATAAGGAAAATTAAGGGAAAAAAAGAGGAAAAAAATTGAAATTTCGCTAAAATTATTCGTTTTTCTTGCTTTTTTCGGTCAAATCTCGATAAAATAAGGAAAATTAAGGGAAAAAAAGAGGAAAAAAATTGAAATTTCGCTCAAATTATTCGTTTTTCTTGCTTTTTTCGGTCAAATCTCGATAAAATAAGGAAAATTAAGGGAATAAAAGAGGATAAAAATAGATATTTCGCTAAAATTATTCGTTTTTCTTGCTTTTTTCGGTCAAATCTCGATAAAATAAGGAAAATCAAGGGAAAAAAGATGATAAAAATTGATATTTCGCTAAAATTATTCGTTTTTCTTCCTTTTTTCGGTCAAATCTCGATAAAATAATTAAAATCAAGGGAAAAAAGATGATAAAAATTGATATTTCGCTAAAATTATTCGTTTTTCTTGCTTTTTTCGGTCAAATCTCGATAAAATGAGGAAAATTAAGGGAAAAAAAGAGGAAAAAGATTGAAATTTCGCTAAAATTATTCATTTTTCTTGCTTTTTACGGTCAAATCTCGATAAAATAAGGTAAATTAAGGGAAAAAAAGAGGATAAAAATTGATATTTCGCTAAAATTATTCGTTTTTCTTGCTTTTTTCAAGCAAATCTCGATAAAATAAGGAAAATTAAGGGAAAAAAAGAGGAAAAAAATTGAAATTTCGCTAAAATTATTCGTTTTTCTAGCTTTTTTCGGTCAAATCTCGATAAAATAAGGAAAATTAAGGGAAAAAAAAGGATAAAATTTGATATTTTGCTAAAATTATTCATTTTTCTTACTTTTTTCGGTCAAATCTCGATAAAATAAGGAAAATTAAGGGAAAAAAAGAGGAAAAAAGTTGAAATTTCGCTAAAATTATTCGTTTTTCTTGCTTTTTTCGGTCAAATCTCGATAAAATAACGAAAATTAAGGGAAAAAAAGAGGAATAAAATTGAAATTTCGCAAAAATAATTCGTTTTTCTTGCTTTTTTCAAGCAAATCTCGATAAAATAAGGAAAATTAAGGGAAAAAAAGGGGAAAAAAATTGAAATTTCGCTAAAATTATTCGTTTTACTTGCTTTTTTCGGTCAAATCTCGATAAAATAAGGAAAATTCAGGGAAAAAAAGAGGAAAAAAATTGAAATTTCGCTCAAATTATTCGTTTTTCTCGCCTTTTTCGGTGAAATCTCGATAAAATAAGGAAAATTAAGGGAAAAAAAGAGGAAAAAAATTGAAATTTCGCTAAAATTATTCGTTTTTCTTGCTTTTTTCGGTCAAATCTCGATAAAATAAGGAAAATTAAGGGAAAAAAAGAGGAAAAAAATTGAAATTTCGCTCAAATTATTCGTTTTTCTTGCTTTTTTCGGTCAAATCTCGATAAAATAAGGAAAATTAAGGGAATAAAAGAGGATAAAAATAGATATTTCGCTAAAATTATTCGTTTTTCTTGCTTTTTTCGGTCAAATCTCGATAAAATAAGGAAAATCAAGGGAAAAAAGATGATAAAAATTGATATTTCGCTAAAATTATTCGTTTTTCTTCCTTTTTTCGGTCAAATCTCGATAAAATAATTAAAATCAAGGGAAAAAAGATGATAAAAATTGATATTTCGCTAAAATTATTCGTTTTTCTTGCTTTTTTCGGTCAAATCTCGATAAAATGAGGAAAATTAAGGGAAAAAAAGAGGAAAAAGATTGAAATTTCGCTAAAATTATTCATTTTTCTTGCTTTTTACGGTCAAATCTCGATAAAATAAGGTAAATTAAGGGAAAAAAAGAGGATAAAAATTGATATTTCGCTAAAATTATTCGTTTTTCTTGCTTTTTTCAAGCAAATCTCGATAAAATAAGAAAAATTAAGGGAAAAAAAGGGGAAAAAAATTGAAATTTCGCTAAAATTATTCGTTTTTCTTGCTTTTTTCGGTCAAATCTCGATAAAATAAGGTAAATTAAGGGTAAAAAGAGGAAAAAAATTGAAATTTCGCTAAAATTATTCGTTTTTCTTGCTTTTTTCGGTCAAATCTCGATAAAATGAGGAAAATTAAGGGAAAAAACGAGGATAAAAATTTATATTTCGCTAAAATTATTCGTTTTTCTTGCTTTTCTCGGTCAAATATCGATAAAATGTGGAAAATCAAGGGAAAAAAAGAGGAAAAAATTGAAATTTCGCTAAAATTATTCGTTTTTCTTACTTTTTTATGTCAAATCTCGATAAAATAAGGAAAATTAAGGGAAAAAAAGACTAAAAAAATTGAAATTTCGCTAAAATTATTCGTTTTTTTTGCTTTTTTCGGTCAAATCTCGAAAAAATAAGGAAAATTAAGGGAAAAAAGAGGAAAAAAATTGAAATTTCGCTAAAATTATTCGTTTTTCTTGCTTTTTTCGGTCAAATCTCGATAAAAATAAGGAAAATTAAGGGAATAAAAGAGGATAAAAATTTATATTTCGCTAAAATTATTCGTTTTTCTTGCTTTTTTCGGACAAACCTCGATAAAATAAGGAAAATTAAGGGAAAAAAAGAGGAAAAAAATTGAAATTTCGCTAAAATTATTCGTTTTTCTAGCTTTTTTCGGTCAAATCTCGATAAAATAAGGAAAATTAAGGGAAAAAAAAGGATAAAAATTGATATTTTGCTAAAATTATTCATTTTTCTTACTTTTTTCGGTCAAATCTCGATAAAATAAGGAAAATTAAGGGAAAAAAAGAGGAAAAAAGTTGAAATTTCGCTAAAATTATTCGTTTTTCTTGCTTTTTTCGGTCAAATCTCGATAAAATAACGAAAATTAAGGGAAAAAAAGAGGAATAAAATTGAAATTTCGCAAAAATAATTCGTTTTTCTTGCTTTTTTCAAGCAAATCTCGATAAAATAAGGAAAATTAAGGGAAAAAAAGGGGAAAAAAATTGAAATTTCGCTAAAATTATTCGTTTTACTTGCTTTTTTCGGTCAAATCTCGATAAAATAAGGAAAATTCAGGGAAAAAAAGAGGAAAAAAATTGAAATTTCGCTCAAATTATTCGTTTTTCTCGCCTTTTTCGGTGAAATCTCGATAAAATAAGGAAAATTAAGGGAAAAAAAGAGGAAAAAAATTGAAATTTCGCTAAAATTATTCGTTTTTCTTGCTTTTTTCGGTCAAATCTCGATAAAATAAGGAAAATTAAGGGAAAAAAAGAGGAAAAAAATTGAAATTTCGCTCAAATTATTCGTTTTTCTTGCTTTTTTCGGTCAAATCTCGATAAAATAAGGAAAATTAAGGGAATAAAAGAGGATAAAAATAGATATTTCGCTAAAATTATTCGTTTTTCTTGCTTTTTTCGGTCAAATCTCGATAAAATAAGGAAAATCAAGGGAAAAAAGATGATAAAAATTGATATTTCGCTAAAATTATTCGTTTTTCTTGCTTTTTTCGGTCAAATCTCGATAAAATGATTAAAATCAAGGGAAAAAAGATGATAAAAATTGATATTTCGCTAAAATTATTCGATTTTCTTGCTTTTTTCGGTCAAATCTCGATAAAATGAGGAAAATTAAGGGAAAAAAAGAGGAAAAAAATTGAAATTTCGCTAAAATTATTCGTTTTTCTTGCTTTTTTCGGTCAAATCTCGATAAAATAACGAAAATTAAGGGAAAAAAAGAGGATTAAAATTGAAATTTCGCAAAAATAATTCGTTTTTCTTGCTTTTTTCAAGCAAATCTCGATAAAATAAGGAAAATTAAGGGAAAAAAAGAGGAAAAAAATTGAAATTTCGCTCAAATTATTCGTTTTTCTCGCCTTTTTCGGTGAAATCTCGATAAAATAAGGAAAATTAAGGGAAAAAAAGAGGATAAAAATAGATATTTCGCTAAAATTATTCGTTTTTCTTGCTTTTTTCGGTCAAATCTCGATAAAATAAGGAAAATCAAGGGAAAAAAGATGATAAAAATTGATATTTCGCTAAAATTATTCGTTTTTCTTGCTTTTTTCGGTCAAATCTCGATAAAATGATTAAAATCAAGGGAAAAAAGATGATAAAAATTGATATTTCGCTAAAATTATTCGTTTTTCTTGCTTTTTTCGGTCAAATCTCGATAAAATGAGGAAAATTAAGGGAAAAAAAGAGGAAAAAAATTGAAATTTCGCTCAAATTATTTGTTTTTTTTGCTTTTTTCGGTCAAATCTCGATAAAATAAGGAAAATTAAGGGAAAAAAAGAGGAAAAAACTTGAAATTTCGCAAAAATTATTCGTTTTTCTTGCTTTTTTTGGTCAAATCTCGATAAAATAAGGAAAATAAAGGGAAAAAAAGAGGAAAAAAATTGAAATTTCGCTAAAATTATTCGTTTTTCTTGCTTTTTTCGGTCAAATCTCGATAAAATAAGGAAAATTAAGGGAAAAAAAGAGGATAAATATTGATATTTCGCTAAAATTATTCGTTTTTCTTGCTTTTTTCGGTCAAATCTCGATAAAATAAGGAAAATTAAGGGATAAAAGAGGAAAAAAATAGAAATTTCGCAAAAATTATTCGTTTTTCTTGCTTTTTTCGGTCAAATCTCGATAAAATAAGGAAAATAAAGGGAAAAAAAGAGGAAAAAAATTGAAATTTCGCTAAAATTATTCGTTTTTCTTGCTTTTTTCGGTCAAATCTCGATTAAATAAGGAAAATTAAGGGAAAAAAAGAGGATAAAAATTGAAGTTTCGCTCAAATTATTCAATTTTCTTGCTTTTTTCGGTCAAATCTTGATAAAATAAGGAAAATTAAGGGAAAAAAAGAGGATAAAAATTGATATTTCGCTAAAATTATTCGTTTTTCTTGCTTTTTCGGTCAAATCTCGATAAAATAAGAAAATTAAGGGAAAAAAGAGGAAAAAAATAGAAATTTCGCTAAAATTATTCGTTTTTCTTGCTTTTTTCGGTCAAATCTCGATAAAATAAGGTAAATTAAGGGTAAAAAAGAGGAAAAGCTTGAAATTTCGCAAAAATTATTCGTTTTTCTTGCTTTTTTCGGTCAAATCTCGATAAAATAAGGTAAATTAAGGGTAAAAAAGAGGAAAAGCTTGAAATTTCGCAAAAATTATTCGTTTTTCTTGCTTTTTTCGGTCAAATCTCGATAAAATAAGGAAAATTATGGGAAAAAAGAGGAAAAAAATAGAAATTTCGCTAAAATTATTCGTTTTTCTTGCTTTTTTCGGTCAAATCTCGATAAAATAAGGAAAATAAAGGGAAAAAAAGAGGAAAAAAATTGAAATTTCGCTAAAATTATTCGTTTTTCTTGCTTTTTTCGGTCAAATCTTGATAAAATAAGGAAAATTAAGGGAAAAAAGAGGATAAAAATTGATATTTCGCTAAAATTATTATTTTTTCTTGCTTTTTCGGTCAAATCTCGATAAAATAAGAAAATTAAGGGAAAAAAAGAGGAAAAAAATTGAAATTTCGCTAAAATTATTCGTTTTTCTTGCTTTTTTCGGTCAAATCTCGATAAAATAAGGAAAATTAAGGGAAAAAAAGAGGATAAAAATAGATATTTCGCTAAAATTATTCGTTTTTCTTGCTTTTTTCGGTCAAATCTCGATAACATAAGGAAAATTAAGGGTAAAAAAGAGGAAAAAAATTGAAATTTCTCTCAAATTATTCGTTTTTCTTGCTTTTTTCGGTCAAATCTCGATAAAATAAGGAAAATTAAGGGAAAAAAAGAGGAAAAAACTTGAAATTTCGCAAAAATTATTCGTTTTTCTAGCTTTTTTCGGTCAAATCTCGATAAAATGAGGAAAATTAAGGGAAAAAAAGAGGAAAAAAATTGAAATTTCGCTAAAATTATTCGTTTTTCTTGCTTTTTTCGGTCAAATCTCGATAAAATAAGGAAAATTTAGGGAAAAAAGAGGAAAAAAATTGAAATTTCGCTAAAATTATTCGTTTTTTCTTGCTTTTTTCGGTCAAATCTCAAAAAAATATGGAAAATAAAGGGAAAAAAAGAGGAAAAAAATTGAAATTTCGCTAAAATTATTCGTTTTTCTTGCTTTTTTCGGTCAAATCTCGATAAAATAAGGAAAATTATGGGAAAAAAGTGGAAAAAAATTGAAATTTCGCTCAAATTATTCAATTTTCTTGCTTTTTCGGTCAAATCTTGATAAAATAAGGAAAATTAAGGGAAAAAAGAGGATAAAAATTGATATTTCGCTAAAATTATTATTTTTTCTTGCTTTTTCGGTCAAATCTCGATAAAATAAGAAAATTAAGGGAAAAAAAGAGGAAAAAAATTGAAATTTCGCTAAAATTATTCGTTTTTCTTGCTTTTTTCGGTCAAATCTCGATAAAATAAGGAAAATTAAGGGATAAAAGAGGAAAAAAATAGAAATTTCGCAAAAATTATTCGTTTTTCTTGCTTTTTTCGGTCAAATCTCGATAAAATAAGGAAAATAAAGGGAAAAAAAGAGGAAAAAAATTGAAATTTCGCTAAAATTATTCGTTTTTCTTGCTTTTTTCGGTCAAATCTCGATTAAATAAGGAAAATTAAGGGAAAAAAAGAGGATAAAAATTGAAATTTCGCTCAAATTATTCAATTTTCTTGCTTTTTTCGGTCAAATCTTGATAAAATAAGGAAAATTAAGGGAAAAAAAGAGGATAAAAATTGATATTTCGCTAAAATTATTCGTTTTTCTTGCTTTTTCGGTCAAATCTCGATAAAATAAGAAAATTAAGGGAAAAAAAGAGGAAAAAAATTGAAATTTCGCTAAAATTATTCGTTTTACTTGCTTTTTTCGGTCAAATCTCGATAACATAAGGAAAATTAAGGGAAAAAAGAGGAAAAAAATAGAAATTTCGCTAAAATTATTCGTTTTTCTTGCTTTTTTCGGTCAAATCTCGATAAAATAAGGTAAATTAAGGGTAAAAAAGAGGAAAAGCTTGAAATTTCGCAAAAATTATTCGTTTTTCTTGCTTTTTTCGGTCAAATCTCGATAAAATAAGGAAAATAAAGGGAAAAAAAGAGGAAAAAAATTGAAATTTCGCTAAAATTATTCGTTTTTCTTGCTTTTTTCGGTCAAATCTCGATAACATAAGGAAAATTAAGGGTAAAAAAGAGGAAAAAAATTGAAATTTCGCTCAAATTATTCGTTTTTCTTGCTTTTTTCGGTCAAATCTCGATAAAATAAGGAAAATTAAGGGAAAAAAAGAGGAAAAAACTTGAAATTTCGCAAAAATTATTCGTTTTTCTTGCTTTTTTCGGTCAAATCTCGATAAAATAAGGAAAATTAAGGGAAAAAAAGAGGAAAAAAATTGAAATTTCGCTAAAATTATTCGTTTTTCTTGCTTTTTTCGGTCAAATCTCGATAAAATAAGGAAAATTAAGGGAAAAAAAGAGGATAAAAATTGAAATTTCGCTCAAATTATTCAATTTTCTTGCTTTTTTAGGTCAAATCTTGATAAAATAAGGAAAATTAAGGGAAAAAAGAGGAAAAAAATTGAAATTTCGCTAAAATTATTCGTTTTTCTTGTTTTTTTCGGTCAAATCTCGTTAAATGAGGAGAATGAAGGAAAAAAAGAGGAAAAAAATTGAAAATTCGCTAAAATTATTCGTTTTTCTTGCTTTTTTCGGTCAAATGTCGATAAAATAAGGAAAATTAAGGGAAGAAAAGAGGATAAAAATTGATATTTCGCTAAAATTATTCGTTTTTCTTGCTTTTTTCGGTCAAATCTCGATAAAATAAGGAAAATTAAGGGAAAAAAAGAGGAAAAAAATTGAAATTTCTCTAAAATTTTTCGTTTTTCTTGTTTTTTTCGGTCAAATCTCGATAAAATAAGGAAAATTAAATGAAATAAAGAGGCTAAAAATTGAAATTTTGCTAAAATTATTCGTTTTTCTTGCTTTTTTCGGTCAAATCTCGATAAAATAAGGTAAATCAAGGGAAAAAAGATGATAAAAATTGAAATTTCGCTAAAATTATTCGATTTTCTTGCTTTTTTCGGTCAAATCTCGATAAAATAATGAAAATTAAGGGAAAAAAGAGGGAAAAAATTGAAATTTCGCTAAAATTATTCGTTTTTCTTGTTTTTTTCGGTCAAATCTCGTTAAATGAGGAGAATGAAGGAAAAAAAGAGGAAAAAAATTGAAAATTCGCTAAAATTATTCGTTTTTCTTCCTTTTTTCGGTCAAATCTCGATAAAATAAGGAAAATTAAGGGAAGAAAAGAGGAAGAAAATTGAAATTTCGCTAAAATTATTCGTTTTTCTTGCTTTTTTTGGTCAAATCTCGATAAAATAAGGAAAATTAAGGGAAAAAAAGAGGAAAAAAATTGAAATTTCGGTAAAATTATTCGTTTTTCTTGCTTTTTTCGGTCAAATCTCGATAAAATAAGGAAAATTAAATGAAATAAAGAGGATAAAAATTGATATTTCGCTAAAATTATTCGTTTTTCTTGCTTTTTTCGGTTAAATCTCGATAAAATGAGGAAAATTAAGGGAAAAAAGAGGAAAAAAATAGAAATTTCGCTAAAATTATTCGTTTTTCTTGCTTTTTCGGTCAAATCTCGATAAAATAAGGAAAATTAAGGGAAAAAAAGAGGAAAAAAATTGAAATTTCGCTAAAATTATTCGATTTTCTTGCTTTTTTCGGTCAAATCTCGATAAAATAAGGAAAATTAAGGGAAAAAAGAGGAAAAAAATTGAAATTTCGCTAAAATTATTCGTTTTTCTTGTTTTTTTTCGGTCAAATCTCGTTAAATGAGGAGAATGAAGGAAAAAAAGAGGAAAAAAATTGAAAATTCGCTAAAATTATTCGTTTTTCTTGCCTTTTTCGGTCAAATCTCGATAAAATAAGGAAAATTAAGGGAAGAAAAGAGGAAGAAAATTGAAATTTCGCTAAAATTATTCGTTTTTCTTGCTTTTTTTGGTCAAATCTCGATAAAATAAGGAAAATTAAGGGAAAAAAAGAGGAAAAAAATTGAAATTTCGGTAAAATTATTCGTTTTTCTTGCTTTTTTCGGTCAAATCTCGATAAAATAAGGAAAATCAAGGGAAAAAAGAGGATAAAAATTGATATTTCGCTAAAATTATTCGTTTTTTCTTGCCTTTTTCGGTCATATCTCGATAAAATAAGGAAAATTAAAAGAAAAAAAGAGGATAAAAATAGATATTTCGCTAAAATTATTCGTTTTTCTTGCTTTTTTCGGTCAAATCTCGATAAAATAAGGAAAATCAAGGGAAAAAAGATGATAAAAATTGATATTTCGCTAAAATTATTCGTTTTTCTTTTTTTTTTTCGGTCAAATCTCGATAAAATGAGGAAAATTAAGGGAAAAAAAGAGGAAAAAAATTGAAATTTCGCTAAAATTATTCGTTTTTCTTGCTTTTTCGGTCAAATCTCGATAAAATAAGGAAAATTAAGGGAAAAAAAGAGGAAAAAAATTGAAATTTCGCTAAAATTATTCGTTTTTCTTGCTTTTTTCGGTCAAATCTCGATAAAATAAGGAAAATTAAGGGAAAAAAGAGGATAAAAATTGATAGTTCGCTAAAATTATTCGTTTTTCTTGCTTTTTTCGGTCAAATCTCGATAAAATAAGGAAAATTAAGGGAAAAAAGAGGAAAAAAATTGAAATTTCGCTAAAATTATTCGTTTTTCTTGCTTTTTTTCGGTCAAATCTCGAAAAAATAAAGAAAATTAAGGGAAAAAAAGAGGAAAAAATTGAAATTTCGCTAAAATTATTCGTTTCTCTTGCTTTTTTCGATAAAATCTCGTTAAATGAGGAGAATGAAGGAAAAAAAGAGGAAAAAATTTGAAATTTCGCTAAAATTATTCGTTTTTCTTGCTTTTTTTGGTCAAATCTCGATAAAATAAGGAAAATTAAGGGAAAAAAGAGTATAAAAATTGATATTTCGCTAAAATTATTTCTTTTTTCTTGCTTATTTTCGGTCAAATCTCGATAAAATAAGGAAAATGAAGGGAAAAAAAGGGGGAAAAAATTTAAATTTCGCTAAAATTATTCGTTTTTCTTGCTTTTTTCGGTCAAATCTCGATAAAATAAGGAAAATTAAGGGAAAAAAAAGAGGATAAAAATTGATATTTCGCTCAAATTATTCAATTTTCTTGCTTTTTTCGGTCAAATCTCGATAAAATAAGGAAAATTAAGGGAAAAAAAGAGGATAATAATTGATATTTCGCTAAAATTATTCGTTTTTCTTGCTTTTTTCGGTCAAATCTCGATAAAATAAGGAAAATCAAGGGAAAAAAGATGATAAAAATTGATATTTCGCTAAAATTATTCGTTTTTCTTGATTTTTTCGGTCAAATCTCGATAAAATAAGGAAAATTAAGGGATAAAAAGAGGAAAAAAATTTAAATTTCGCTAAAATTATTCGTTTTTCTTGCTTTTTTCGGACAAATCTCGATAAAATAAGGAAAATTAAGGGAAAAAAAGAGGATAAAAATTGATATTTCGCTAAAATTATTCGTTTTTCTTGCTTTTTTTCGGTCTAATCTCGTTAAATAAGGAAAATCAAGGTAAAAAAATGAAAAAAATTGATATTTCGCTAAAATTATTTGTTTTTCTTGCTTTTTTTCGGTCAAATCTCGATAAAATAAGGAAAATTAAGGGAAAAAAGAGGATAAAAATTGATATTTCGCTAAAATTATTCGTTTTTCTTGCTTTTTGCGGTCAAATCTCGATAAAGTAAGGAAAATTAAGGGAAAAAAAGAGGAAAAAGATTGAAATTTCGCTAAAATTATTTGTTTTTCTTGCTTTTTTCGGTCAAATCTCGATACAATAAGGAAAATTAAGGGAAAAAAAGGGGAAAAAATTGAAATTTCGCTAAAATTATTCGCTTTTCTTGCTTTTTTCGGTCAAATCTCGATAAAATAAGGAAAATTAAGGGAAAAAAAGGGGAAAAAATTGAAATTTCGCTGAAATTATTCGTTTTTCTTGCTTTTTTCGGTCAAATCCCGATAAAATAAGGAAAATTAAGGGAAAAAAAGGGGCAAAAAATTGAAATTTCTTTAAAATTAGTCGTTTTTCTTGCTTTTTTCGGTCAAATCTCGATAAAATAAGGAAAATTAAGGGAAAAAAAGAGGAAAAAAATTGATATTTCGCTAAAATTATTCGTTTTTCTTGCTTTTTTCGGTCAAATCTCGATAAAATAAGGAAAATTAAGGGAAAAAAGAGGATAAAAATTGATATTTTGCTAAAATTATTCGTTTTTCTTGCTTTTTGCGGTCAAATCTCGATAAAGTAAGGAAAGTTAAGGGAAAAAAAGAGGAAAAAAACTGAAATTTCGCTAAAATTATTCGTTTTTCTTGCTTTTTTCGGACAAATCTCCATATAATAAGGAAAATTAAGGGAAAAAAGAGGATATACATTGATATTTCGCTAAAATTATTCGTTTTTCTTGTTTTTGCGGTCAAATCGCGATAAAATAAGGAAAATTAAGGGAAAAAAATTGAAATTTCGCTAAAATTATTCGTTTTTCTTGCTTTTTCGGTCAAATCTCGTTAAATGTTGAGAATTAAGGAAAAAAAGAGGAAAAAAATTGAAATTTCGCTAAAATTTTTTGTTTTTCTTGCTTTTTTCAGTCAAATTTCGATAAAATAAGGAAAATTAAGGGAAAAAAGAGGAAGAAAATTTAAATTTCGCTAATATTATTCGTTTTTCTTGCTTTTTCGGTCAAATCTCGATAAAATAAGGAAAATTAAAGGAAAAAAAGAGGATAAAATTGATATTTCGATAAAATTATTCGTTTTTCTTGCTTTTTTCGGTCAAATCTCGATAAAATAAGGGAAAAAAAGAGGAAAAAAATTGATATTTCATTAAATTTATTCGTTTTTCTTGCTTTTTTCGGTCAAATCTCGATAGAATAAGGAAAATTAAGGGAAAAAAAGAGGATAAAAATTGAAATTTCGCTAAAATTATTCGTTTTTCTTGCTCTTTTCGGTCAAATCTCGATAAAATAAGGAAAATTAAGGGAAAAAAAGAGGAAAAAAATTGAAATTTCGCTAAAATTATTCGTTTTTCTTGCTTTTTTTGGTCAAATCTCGATAAAATAAGGAAAATTAAGGGAAAAAAAGAGGATAAAAATTGATATTTCGCTAAAATTATTCGTTTTTTCCTGCTTTCTTCGGTCAAATCTCGATAAAATAAGGAAAATCAAGGGATAACAGATGATAAAAATTGATATTTCGCTAAAATTATTCGTTTTACTTGCTTTTATCGGTCAAATCTCGATAAAATAAGGAAAATTAAGGGGAAAAAAATAGGAAAAAAAATTGAAATTTCGCTAAAGTTATTCGTTTTTCTTGCTTTTTTCGGTCAAATCTCGATAAAATAAGGAAAATTTAGGGAAAAAAGAGGAAGAAAATTGAAATTTCGCTAAAATTATTCGTTTTTCTTGCTTTTTTCGGTCAAATCTCGATAAAATAAGGAAAATTAAGGGAAAAAAAGAGGATAAAAATTGAAATTTCGCTAAAATTATTCGTTTTTCTTGCTTTTTTCGGTCAAATCTCGATAAAATAAGGAAAATAAGGGAAAAAAGAGGATAAAAATTGATATTTCGATAAAATTATTCGTTTTTCTTGCTTTTTTTCGGTCAAATCTCGATAAAATAAGGGAAAAGTAGAGGAAAAAAATTGATATTTCGCTAAATTTATTTGTTTTTCTTGCTTTTTTCGGTCAAATCTCGATAAAATAAGGAAAATTAAGTGAAAAAGAGGATAAAAATTGATATTTAGCTAAAATTATTCGTTTTTCTTGCTTTTTGCGGTCAAATCTCGATAAAGTAAGGAAAATTAAGGGAAAAAAAGAGGAAAAAGATTGAAATTTCGCTAAAATTATTCGTTTTTCTTGCTTTTTTTCGGTCAAATCTCGATACAATAATGAAAATTAAGGGAAAAATAGAGGAAAAAAATTGAAATTTAGCAAAAATTATTCGTTTTTCTTGCTTTTTTCGGTCAAATCTAGATAAAATAAGGAAAATTAAGGGAAAAAAAGAGGAAAAAAATTTAAATTTCGCTAAAATTATTCGTTTTTCTTGCTTTTTTCGGTCAAATCTCGATAAAATAAGGAAAATAAAGGGAAAAAAAAGGATAAAAATTGATATTTCGCTAAAATTATTCGTTTTTCTTGCTTTTTGCGGTCAAATCTCGATAAAGTAAGGAAAATTAAGGGAAAAAAAGAGGAAAAAGATTGAAATTTCGCTAAAATTATTCGTTTTACTTGCTTTTATCGGTCAAATCTCGATAAAATAAGGAAAATTAAGGGGAAAAAATAGGAAAAAAATTAAAATTTCGCTAAAATTATTCGTTTTTCTTGCTTTTTTCGGTCAAATCTCGATAAAATAAGGAAAATTTAGGGAAAAAAGAGGATAAAAATTGATATTTTGCTAAAATTATTCGTATTTCTTGCTTTTTTCGGTCAAATCTCGATAAAATAAGGAAAATTAAAGGAAAAAAAGAGGATAAAAATTGATATTTTGATAAAATTATTCGTTTTTCTTGCTTTTCAAAAAAGAGGAAAAAAATTGATATTTCGCTAAAATTATTCGTTTTTCTTGCTTTTTTAGATCAAATCTCTATAAAATAAGGAAAATTAAGGGAAAAAAAGAGGAAAAAAACTGAAATTTCGCTAAAATTATTCGTTTTTCTTGCTTTTTTCGGACAAATCTCGATAAAATAAGGAAAATTAAGGGAAAAAAGAGGATATACATTGATATTTCGCTAAAATAATTCGTTTTTCTTGCTTTTTGCGGTCAAATCGCGATAAAATAAGGAAAATTAAGGGAAAAAAATTTAAATTTCGCTAAAATTATTCGTTTTTCTTGCTTTTTCGGTCAAATCTCGTTAAATGTTGAGAATGAAGGAAAAAAAGAGGAAAAAAATTGAAATTTCGCTAAAATTTTTCGTTTTTCTTGCTTTTTTCAGTCAAATTTCGATAAAATAAGGAAAATTAAGGGAAAAAAGAGGAAGAAAATTTAAATTTCGCTAAAATTATTTGTTTTTCTTGCTTTCTTCGGTCAAATCTCAATAAAATAAGGAAAATTAAGGGAAAAAAGAGGATAAAAATTGATGTTTCGCTAAAATTATTCGCTTTTCTTGCTTTTTTCGGTCAAATCTCGATAAAATAAGGAATATTAAGGATAAAAAAGAGAAAAAAAATTGAAATTTCGCTAAAATTATTCGATTTTCTTGCTTTTTGCGGTCAAATCTCGATAAAATAAGCAAAATTAAGGGAAAAAAAGAGGAAAAAAATTGAAATTTCGCTAAAATTATTCGTTTTTCTTGCTTTTTTCGGTCGAATCTCGATAAAATAAGGAAAATTAAGGGAAAAAAAGAGGATAAAAATTGATATTTCGATAAAATTATTCGTTTTTCTTGCTTTTTTCGGTCAAATCTCGTTAAATGAGGAGAATGAAGAAAAAAAAGAGGAAAAAAATCTAAATTTCGCTAAAATTTTTCGTTTTTCTTGCTTTTTTCAGTCAAATTTCAATAAAATAAGGAAAATTAAGGGAAAAAAAGAGGAAAAAAATTGAAATTTCGCTAAAATTATTCGTTTTTCTTGCTTTTTTCGGTCAAAACTCGATAAAATAAGGAAAATTAAGGAAAAAAGAGGATAAAAATTGATATTTCGCTTAAATAATTCGTTTTTCCTGCTTTTTTTCGGTCAAATCTCGATAAAATAAGGAAAATTAAGGGATAAAAAAGGAAAAAAGTTGAAATTTCGATAAAATTATTCGTTTTTTATGCTTTTTTTCGGTCAAATCTCGATAAAATAAGGAAAATTAAGGGAAAAACGAGGATAAAAATTGATATTTCGCTAAAATTATTCGTTTTTCTTGCTTTTTTTCGGTCAAATCTCGATAAAATAAGAAAATTTAGGGAAAAAAGGGGTAGAAAATTGAAATTTCGCTAAAATTATTCGTTTTTCTTTTTTTTTCGGTCAAATCTCGATAAAATAAGGAAAATTAAGGGAAAAAAAGAGGATAAAAATTGAAATTTCGCTAAAATTATTCGTTTTTCTTGCTTTTTTTCGGTCAAATCTCGATAAAATAAGGAAAATAAGGGAAAAAAGAGGATAAAAATTGATATTTCGATAAAATTATTCGTTTTTCTTGCTTTTTTCGGTCAAATCTCGATAAAATAAGGGAAAAGTAGAGGAAAAAAATTGATATTTCGCTAAATTTATTTGTTTTTCTTGCTTTTTTCGGTCAAATCTCGATAAAATAAGGAAAATTAAGTGAAAAAGAGGATAAAAATTGATATTTCGCTAAAATTATTCGTTTTTCTTGCTTTTTGCGGTCAAATCTCGATAAAGTAAGGAAAATTAAGGGAAAAAAAGAGGAAAAAGATAGAAATTTCGCTAAAATTATTCGTTTTTCTTGCTTTTTTCGGTCAAATCTCGATACAATAAAGAAAATTAAGGGAAAAAAAGAGGAAAAAATTGAAATTTCGCTAAAATTATTCGTTTCTCTTGCTTTTTTCGATAAAATCTCGTTAAATGAGGAGAATGAAGGAAAAAAAGAGGAAAAAATTTGAAATTTCGCTAAAATTATTCGTTTTTCTTGCTTTTTTTGGTCAAATCTCGATAAAATAAGGAAAATTAAGGGAAAAAAGAGTATAAAAATTGATATTTCGCTAAAATTATTTCTTTTTTCTTGCTTATTTTCGGTCAAATCTCGATAAAATAAGGAAAATGAAGGGAAAAAAAGGGGGAAAAAATTTAAATTTCGCTAAAATTATTCGTTTTTCTTGCTTTTTTCGGTCAAATCTCGATAAAATAAGGAAAATTAAGGGAAAAAAAAGAGGATAAAAATTGATATTTCGCTCAAATTATTCAATTTTCTTGCTTTTTTCGGTCAAATCTCGATAAAATAAGGAAAATTAAGGGAAAAAAAGAGGATAATAATTGATATTTCGCTAAAATTATTCGTTTTTCTTGCTTTTTTCGGTCAAATCTCGATAAAATAAGGAAAATCAAGGGAAAAAAGATGATAAAAATTGATATTTCGCTAAAATTATTCGTTTTTCTTGATTTTTTCGGTCAAATCTCGATAAAATAAGGAAAATTAAGGGATAAAAAGAGGAAAAAAATTTAAATTTCGCTAAAATTATTCGTTTTTCTTGCTTTTTTCGGACAAATCTCGATAAAATAAGGAAAATTAAGGGAAAAAAAGAGGATAAAAATTGATATTTCGCTAAAATTATTCGTTTTTCTTGCTTTTTTCGGTCTAATCTCGTTAAATAAGGAAAATCAAGGTAAAAAAATGATAAAAATTGATATTTCGCTAAAATTATTTGTTTTTCTTGCTTTTTTCGGTCAAATCTCGATAAAATAAGGAAAATTAAGGGAAAAAAGAGGATAAAAATTGATATTTCGCTAAAATTATTCGTTTTTCTTGCTTTTTGCGGTCAAATCTCGATAAAGTAAGGAAAATTAAGGGAAAAAAAGAGGAAAAAGATTGAAATTTCGCTAAAATTATTTGTTTTTCTTGCTTTTTTCGGTCAAATCTCGATACAATAAGGAAAATTAAGGGAAAAAAAGGGGAAAAAATTGAAATTTCGCTAAAATTATTCGCTTTTCTTGCTTTTTTCGGTCAAATCTCGATAAAATAAGGAAAATTAAGGGAAAAAAAGGGGAAAAAATTGAAATTTCGCTGAAATTATTCGTTTTTCTTGCTTTTTTCGGTCAAATCCCGATAAAATAAGGAAAATTAAGGGAAAAAAAGGGGCAAAAAATTGAAATTTCTTTAAAATTAGTCGTTTTTCTTGCTTTTTTCGGTCAAATCTCGATAAAATAAGGAAAATTAAGGGAAAAAAAGAGGAAAAAAATTGATATTTCGCTAAAATTATTCGTTTTTCTTGCTTTTTTCGGTCAAATCTCGATAAAATAAGGAAAATTAAGGGAAAAAAGAGGATAAAAATTGATATTTTGCTAAAATTATTCGTTTTTCTTGCTTTTTGCGGTCAAATCTCGATAAAGTAAGGAAAGTTAAGGGAAAAAAAGAGGAAAAAAACTGAAATTTCGCTAAAATTATTCGTTTTTCTTGCTTTTTTCGGACAAATCTCGATATAATAAGGAAAATTAAGGGAAAAAAGAGGATATACATTGATATTTCGCTAAAATTATTCGTTTTTCTTGTTTTTGCGGTCAAATCGCGATAAAATAAGGAAAATTAAGGGAAAAAAATTGAAATTTCGCTAAAATTATTCGTTTTTCTTGCTTTTTCGGTCAAATCTCGTTAAATGTTGAGAATTAAGGAAAAAAAGAGGAAAAAAATTGAAATTTCGCTAAAATTTTTTGTTTTTCTTGCTTTTTTCAGTCAAATTTCGATAAAATAAGGAAAATTAAGGGAAAAAAGAGGAAGAAAATTTAAATTTCGCTAATATTATTCGTTTTTCTTGCTTTTTCGGTCAAATCTCGATAAAATAAGGAAAATTAAAGGAAAAAAAGAGGATAAAATTGATATTTCGATAAAATTATTCGTTTTTCTTGCTTTTTTCGGTCAAATCTCGATAAAATAAGGGAAAAAAAGAGGAAAAAAATTGATATTTCATTAAATTTATTCGTTTTTCTTGCTTTTTTCGGTCAAATCTCGATAGAATAAGGAAAATTAAGGGAAAAAAAGAGGATAAAAATTGAAATTTCGCTAAAATTATTCGTTTTTCTTGCTCTTTTCGGTCAAATCTCGATAAAATAAGGAAAATTAAGGGAAAAAAAGAGGAAAAAAATTGAAATTTCGCTAAAATTATTCGTTTTTCTTGCTTTTTTTGGTCAAATCTCGATAAAATAAGGAAAATTAAGGGAAAAAAAGAGGATAAAAATTGATATTTCGCTAAAATTATTCGTTTTTCCTGCTTTCTTCGGTCAAATCTCGATAAAATAAGGAAAATCAAGGGATAACAGATGATAAAAATTGATATTTCGCTAAAATTATTCGTTTTACTTGCTTTTATCGGTCAAATCTCGATAAAATAAGGAAAATTAAGGGGAAAAAAATAGGAAAAAAAATTGAAATTTCGCTAAAGTTATTCGTTTTTCTTGCTTTTTTCGGTCAAATCTCGATAAAATAAGGAAAATTTAGGGAAAAAAGAGGAAGAAAATTGAAATTTCGCTAAAATTATTCGTTTTTCTTGCTTTTTTCGGTCAAATCTCGATAAAATAAGGAAAATTAAGGGAAAAAAAGAGGATAAAAATTGAAATTTCGCTAAAATTATTCGTTTTTCTTGCTTTTTTCGGTCAAATCTCGATAAAATAAGGAAAATAAGGGAAAAAAGAGGATAAAAATTGATATTTCGATAAAATTATTCGTTTTTCTTGCTTTTTTCGGTCAAATCTCGATAAAATAAGGGAAAAGTAGAGGAAAAAAATTGATATTTCGCTAAATTTATTTGTTTTTCTTGCTTTTTTCGGTCAAATCTCGATAAAATAAGGAAAATTAAGTGAAAAAGAGGATAAAAATTGATATTTAGCTAAAATTATTCGTTTTTCTTGCTTTTTGCGGTCAAATCTCGATAAAGTAAGGAAAATTAAGGGAAAAAAAGAGGAAAAAGATTGAAATTTCGCTAAAATTATTCGTTTTTCTTGCTTTTTTCGGTCAAATCTCGATACAATAATGAAAATTAAGGGAAAAATAGAGGAAAAAAATTGAAATTTAGCAAAAATTATTCGTTTTTCTTGCTTTTTTCGGTCAAATCTAGATAAAATAAGGAAAATTAAGGGAAAAAAAGAGGAAAAAAATTTAAATTTCGCTAAAATTATTCGTTTTTCTTGCTTTTTTCGGTCAAATCTCGATAAAATAAGGAAAATAAAGGGAAAAAAAAGGATAAAAATTGATATTTCGCTAAAATTATTCGTTTTTCTTGCTTTTTGCGGTCAAATCTCGATAAAGTAAGGAAAATTAAGGGAAAAAAAGAGGAAAAAGATTGAAATTTCGCTAAAATTATTCGTTTTACTTGCTTTTATCGGTCAAATCTCGAAAAAATAAGGAAAATTAAGGGGAAAAAATAGGAAAAAAATTAAAATTTCGCTAAAATTATTCGTTTTTCTTGCTTTTTTCGGTCAAATCTCGATAAAATAAGGAAAATTTAGGGAAAAAAGAGGATAAAAATTGATATTTTGCTAAAATTATTCGTATTTCTTGCTTTTTTCGGTCAAATCTCGATAAAATAAGGAAAATTAAAGGAAAAAAAGAGGATAAAAATTGATATTTTGATAAAATTATTCGTTTTTCTTGCTTTTCAAAAAAGAGGAAAAAAATTGATATTTCGCTAAAATTATTCGTTTTTCTTGCTTTTTTAGATCAAATCTCTATAAAATAAGGAAAATTAAGGGAAAAAAAGAGGAAAAAAACTGAAATTTCGCTAAAATTATTCGTTTTTCTTGCTTTTTTCGGACAAATCTCGATAAAATAAGGAAAATTAAGGGAAAAAAGAGGATATACATTGATATTTCGCTAAAATAATTCGTTTTTCTTGCTTTTTGCGGTCAAATCGCGATAAAATAAGGAAAATTAAGGGAAAAAAATTTAAATTTCGCTAAAATTATTCGTTTTTCTTGCTTTTTCGGTCAAATCTCGTTAAATGTTGAGAATGAAGGAAAAAAAGAGGAAAAAAATTGAAATTTCGCTAAAATTTTTCGTTTTTCTTGCTTTTTTCAGTCAAATTTCGATAAAATAAGGAAAATTAAGGGAAAAAAGAGGAAGAAAATTTAAATTTCGCTAAAATTATTTGTTTTTCTTGCTTTCTTCGGTCAAATCTCAATAAAATAAGGAAAATTAAGGGAAAAAAGAGGATAAAAATTGATGTTTCGCTAAAATTATTCGCTTTTCTTGCTTTTTTCGGTCAAATCTCGATAAAATAAGGAATATTAAGGATAAAAAAGAGAAAAAAAATTGAAATTTCGCTAAAATTATTCGATTTTCTTGCTTTTTGCGGTCAAATCTCGATAAAATAAGCAAAATTAAGGGAAAAAAAGAGGAAAAAAATTGAAATTTCGCTAAAATTATTCGTTTTTCTTGCTTTTTTCGGTCGAATCTCGATAAAATAAGGAAAATTAAGGGAAAAAAAGAGGATAAAAATTGATATTTCGATAAAATTATTCGTTTTTCTTGCTTTTTTCGGTCAAATCTCGTTAAATGAGGAGAATGAAGAAAAAAAAGAGGAAAAAAATCTAAATTTCGCTAAAATTTTTCGTTTTTCTTGCTTTTTTCAGTCAAATTTCAATAAAATAAGGAAAATTAAGGGAAAAAAAGAGGAAAAAAATTGAAATTTCGCTAAAATTATTCGTTTTTCTTGCTTTTTTCGGTCAAAACTCGATAAAATAAGGAAAATTAAGGAAAAAAGAGGATAAAAATTGATATTTCGCTTAAATAATTCGTTTTTCCTGCTTTTTTCGGTCAAATCTCGATAAAATAAGGAAAATTAAGGGATAAAAAAGGAAAAAAGTTGAAATTTCGATAAAATTATTCGTTTTTTATGCTTTTTTCGGTCAAATCTCGATAAAATAAGGAAAATTAAGGGAAAAACGAGGATAAAAATTGATATTTCGCTAAAATTATTCGTTTTTCTTGCTTTTTTCGGTCAAATCTCGATAAAATAAGAAAATTTAGGGAAAAAAGGGGTAGAAAATTGAAATTTCGCTAAAATTATTCGTTTTTCTTTTTTTTTCGGTCAAATCTCGATAAAATAAGGAAAATTAAGGGAAAAAAAGAGGATAAAAATTGAAATTTCGCTAAAATTATTCGTTTTTCTTGCTTTTTTCGGTCAAATCTCGATAAAATAAGGAAAATAAGGGAAAAAAGAGGATAAAAATTGATATTTCGATAAAATTATTCGTTTTTCTTGCTTTTTTCGGTCAAATCTCGATAAAATAAGGGAAAAGTAGAGGAAAAAAATTGATATTTCGCTAAATTTATTTGTTTTTCTTGCTTTTTTCGGTCAAATCTCGATAAAATAAGGAAAATTAAGTGAAAAAGAGGATAAAAATTGATATTTCGCTAAAATTATTCGTTTTTCTTGCTTTTTGCGGTCAAATCTCGATAAAGTAAGGAAAATTAAGGGAAAAAAAGAGGAAAAAGATAGAAATTTCGCTAAAATTATTCGTTTTTCTTGCTTTTTTCGGTCAAATCTCGATACAATAAGGAAAATTAAGGGAAAAATAGAGGAAAAAAATTGAAATTTCGCAAAAATTATTCGTTTTTCTTGCTTTTTTCGGTCAAATCTAGATAAAATAAGGAAAATTAAGGGAAAAAAAGAGGAAAAAAATTTAAATTTCGCTAAAATTATTCGTTTTTCTTGCTTTTTTCGGTCAAATCTCGATAAAATAAGGAAAATAAAGGGAAAAAAAAGGATAAAAATTGATATTTCGCTAAAATTATTCGTTTTTCTTGCTTTTTGCGGTCAAATCTCGATAAAGTAAGGAAAATTAAGGGAAAAAAAGAGGAAAAAGATTGAAATTTCGCTAAAATTATTCGTTTTACTTGCTTTTATCGGTCAAATCTCGATAAAATAAGGAAAATTAAGGGGAAAAAATAGGAAAAAAATTAAAATTTCGCTAAAATTATTCGTTTTTCTTGCTTTTTTCGGTCAAATCTCGATAAAATAAGGAAAATTTAGGGAAAAAAGAGGATAAAAATTGATATTTTGCTAAAATTATTCGTATTTCTTGCTTTTTTCGGTCAAATCTCGATAAAATAAGGAAAATTAAAGGAAAAAAAGAGGATAAAAATTGATATTTTGATAAAATTATTCGTTTTTCTTGCTTTTCAAAAAAGAGGAAAAAAATTGATATTTCGCTAAAATTATTCGTTTTTCTTGCTTTTTTAGATCAAATCTCTATAAAATAAGGAAAATTAAGGGAAAAAAAGAGGAAAAAAACTGAAATTTCGCTAAAATTATTCGTTTTTCTTGCTTTTTTCGGACAAATCTCGATAAAATAAGGAAAATTAAGGGAAAAAAGAGGATATACATTGATATTTCGCTAAAATAATTCGTTTTTCTTGCTTTTTGCGGTCAAATCACGATAAAATAAGGAAAATTAAGGGAAAAAAATTTAAATTTCGCTAAAATTATTCGTTTTTCTTGCTTTTTCGGTCAAATCTCGTTAAATGTTGAGAATGAAGGAAAAAAAGAGGAAAAAAATTGAAATTTCGCTAAAATTTTTCGTTTTTCTTGCTTTTTTCAGTCAAATTTCGATAAAATAAGGAAAATTAAGGGAAAAAAGAGGAAGAAAATTTAAATTTCGCTAAAATTATTTGTTTTTCTTGCTTTCTTCGGTCAAATCTCAATAAAATAAGGAAAATTAAGGGAAAAAAGAGGATAAAAATTGATGTTTCGCTAAAATTATTCGCTTTTCTTGCTTTTTTCGGTCAAATCTCGATAAAATAAGGAATATTAAGGATAAAAAAGAGAAAAAAAATGGAAATTTCGCTAAAATTACTCGATTTTCTTGCTTTTTGCGGTCAAATCTCGATAAAATAAGCAAAATTAAGGGAAAAAAAGAGGAAAAAAATTGAAATTTCGCTAAAATTATTCGTTTTTCTTGCTTTTTTCGGTCGAATCTCGATAAAATAAGGAAAATTAAGGGAAAAAAAGAGGATAAAAATTGATATTTCGATAAAATTATTCGTTTTTCTTGCTTTTTTCGGTCAAATCTCGTTAAATGAGGAGAATGAAGAAAAAAAAGAGGAAAAAATCTAAATTTCGCTAAAATTTTTCGTTTTTCTTGCTTTTTTCAGTCAAATTTCAATAAAATAAGGAAAATTAAGGGAAAAAAAGAGGAAAAAAATTGAAATTTCGCTAAAATTATTCGTTTTTCTTGCTTTTTTCGGTCAAAACTCGATAAAATAAGGAAAATTAAGGAAAAAAGAGGATAAAAATTGATATTTCGCTTAAATAATTCGTTTTTCTTGCTTTTTTCGGTCAAATCTCGATAAAATAAGGAAAATTAAGGGATAAAAAAGGAAAAAAGTTGAAATTTCGATAAAATTATTCGTTTTTCTTGCTTTTTTCGGTCAAATCTCGATAAAATAAGGAAAATTAAGGGAAAAACGAGGATAAAAATTGATATTTCGCTAAAATTATTCGTTTTTCTTGCTTTTTTCGGTCAAATCTCGATAAAATAAGAAAATTAATGGAAAAAAATTGAAATTTTGTTAAAATTATTCGTTTTTCTTGCTTTTTTCGGTCAAATCTCGATAAGATAAGGAAAATTAAGGAAAAAAAAGGGAAAAAAATGAAATTTAGCTAAAATTATTCGTTTTTCTTGCTTTTTTCGGTCAAATCTCGATAAAATAAGGAAAATTAAGGGAAAAAAAGAGGAAAGAAAATTAAAATTTCGCTAAAATTATTCGTTTTTCTTGCTTTTTTCGGTCAAATCTCGATAAAATAAGGAAAATTAAGGGAAAAAATGAGGAAAAAAATTGAAATTTCGCTAAAATTATTCGTATTTGTTGCTTTTTTCGGTCAAATCTCGTTAAATGAGGAGAATGAAGGAAAAAAGGGAAAAAATTATTCGTTTTTCTTGCTTTTTTCGGTCAAATCTTGATAAAATAAGGAAAATCAAGGGAAAAAAAGAGGATAAAAATTGATATTTCTATAAAATTATTCGTTTTTCTTGCTTTTTTCGGTCAAATCTCGTTAAATGAGGAGAATGAAGGAAAAAAAGAGGAAAAAAATGGAAATTTCGCTAAAATTATTCGTTTTTCATGCTTTTTTCGGTCAAATCTCGATAAAACAAGGAAAATTAAAGGAAAAAAAGAGGAAAAAAATTGAAATTTCGCTAAAATTATTCGTTTTTCTTACTTTTTTCGGTCAAATTTCGATAAAATAAGGAAAATTAAGGGAAAAAAGAGGATAAAAATTGATATTTCGCTAAAATTATTCGTTTTTCTTGCTTTTTTCGGTCAAATCTCGATAAAATAAGGAAAATTAAGGGAAAAAAAAGGAAAAAAATTGAAATTTCGCTAAAATTATTCGTTTATCTTCCTTTTTTCGGTCAAATCTCGATAAAATAGAGAAAATTAAGGGAAAAAAAGAGGAAAAAAATTGAAATTTAGCAAAAATTATTCGTTTATCTTGCTTTTTTCGGTCAAATCTCGATAAAATAAGGAAAATCAAGGGAAAAAAAGAGGAAAAAAATTGAAATTTCGCTAAAATTGTTCGTTTTTCTTGCTTTTTTCGGTCAAATCTCTATAAAATAAGGAAAATTAAGGGAAAAAAAAGAGGAAAAAACTTGAAATTTCGCTAAAATTATTCGTTTTTCTTGCTCTTTTCGGTCAAATCTCGAAAAAATAAGGAAAATTAAGGGAAAAAATTGAAATTTCGCTAAAATTATTCGTTTTTCTTCCTTTTTTCGGTCAAATCTCGATAAAATAAGGAAAATTAAGGGAAAAAAAGAGGAAAAAAATTGAAATTTCACTAAAATTTTTCGTTTTTCTTGCTTTTTTCGGTCAAATCTAGATAAAATAAGGAAAATTAAGGGAAAAAAAGAGGAAAAAATTGAAATTTCGCTAAAATTATTCGTTTTTCTAGCTTTTTTCGGTCAAATCTCGATAAAATAAGGAAAATTAAAGGAAAAAAAGAGGATAAAAATTGATATTTCGATAAAATTATTCGTTTTTCTTGCTTTTTTCGGTCAAATCTCGATAAAATAAGGAAAATCAAGGGAAAAAAGATGATAAAAATTGATATTTCGCTAAAATTATTCGTTTTTCTTGATTTTTTCGGTCAAATCTCGATAAAATAAGGAAAATTAAGGGATAAAAAGAGGAAAAAAATTGAAATTTCGCTAAAATTGTTCGTTTTTCTAGCTTTTTTCGGTCAAATCTCGATAAAATAAGGAAAATTAAGGGAAAAAAGAGGAAAAAAATTGAAATTCGCTAAAATTATTCGTTTTTCATGCTTTTTTCGGTCAAATCTCGATAAAATGAGGAAAATTAAGGGAAAAAAAGAGTATAAAACTTGATATTTCGCTAAAATTATTCGTTTTTCTTGCTTTTTTCAGTCAAATCTCGATAAAATAAGGAAAATCAAGGGAAAAAAGATGATAAAAATTGATATTTCGCTAAAATTATTCGTTTTTCTTGATTTTTTCGGTCAAATCTCGATAAAATAAGGAAAATTAAGGGATAAAAAGAGGAAAAAAATTGAAATTTCGCTAAAATTGTTCGTTTTTCTACCTTTTTTCGGTCAAATCTCTATAAAATAAGGAAAATTAAGGGAAAAAAGAGGAAAAAAATTGAAATTCGCTAAAATTATTCGTTTTTCTTGCTTTTTTCGGTCAAATCTCGATAAAATGAGGAAAATTAAGGGAAAAAAAGAGGAAAAAAATTGAAATTTCGCTAAAATTATTCGTTTTTCTTGCTTTTTTCGGTCAAATCTCGATAAAATGAGGAAAATTAAGGGAAAAAAAGAGGATAAAAATTGATATTTCGCTAAAATTATTCGTTTTTCTTGCTTTTTTCGGTCAAATATCGATAAAATAAGGAAAATCAAGGGAAAAAAGATGAAAAAAATTGATATTTAGCTAAAATTATTCGTTTTTCTTGCTTTTTTCGGTCAAATCTCGAAAAATGTGGAAAATTAAGGGAAAAAAAGAGGAAAAAAATTGACATTTCGCTAAAATTATTCGTTTTTCTTGCTTTTTTCGGTCAAATCTCGGTAAAATGAGGAAAATTAAGGGAAAAAAGATGATAAAAATTGATATTTAGCTAAAATTATTCGTTTTTCTTGCTTTTTTCGGTCAAATCTCGATAAAATGTGGAAAATTAAGGGAAAAAAAGACAAAAAAAATTGAAATTTCGCTAAAATTATTCGTTTTTCTTGCTTTCTTCGGTCAAATCTCAATAAAATAAGGAAAATTAAGGGAAAAAAGAGGATAAAAATTGATGTTTCGCTAAAATTATTCGCTTTTCTTGCTTTTTTCGGTCAAATCTCGATAAAATAAGGAATATTAAGGATAAAAAAGAGAAAAAAAATGGAAATTTCGCTAAAATTATTCCATTTTCTTGCTTTTTGCGGTCAAATCTCGATAAAATAAGCAAAATTAAGGGAAAAAAAGAGGAAAAAAATTGAAATTTCGCTAAAATTATTCGTTTTTCTTGCTTTTTTCGGTCGAATCTCGATAAAATAAGGAAAATTAAGGGAAAAAAAGAGGATAAAAATTGATATTTCGATAAAATTATTCGTTTTTCTTGCTTTTTTCGGTCAAATCTCGTTAAATGAGGAGAATGAAGAAAAAAAAGAGGAAAAAATCTAAATTTCGCTAAAATTTTTCGTTTTTCTTGCTTTTTTCAGTCAAATTTCAATAAAATAAGGAAAATTAAGGGAAAAAAAGAGGAAAAAAATTGAAATTTCGCTAAAATTATTCGTTTTTCTTGCTTTTTTCGGTCAAAACTCGATAAAATAAGGAAAATTAAGGAAAAAAGAGGATAAAAATTGATATTTCGCTTAAATAATTCGTTTTTCTTGCTTTTTTCGGTCAAATCTCGATAAAATAAGGAAAATTAAGGGATAAAAAAGGAAAAAAGTTGAAATTTCGATAAAATTATTCGTTTTTCTTGCTTTTTTCGGTCAAATCTCGATAAAATAAGGAAAATTAAGGGAAAAACGAGGATAAAAATTGATATTTCGCTAAAATTATTCGTTTTTCTTGCTTTTTTCGGTCAAATCTCGATAAAATAAGAAAATTAATGGAAAAAAATTGAAATTTTGTTAAAATTATTCGTTTTTCTTGCTTTTTTCGGTCAAATCTCGATAAGATAAGGAAAATTAAGGAAAAAAAAGGGAAAAAAATGAAATTTAGCTAAAATTATTCGTTTTTCTTGCTTTTTTCGGTCAAATCTCGATAAAATAAGGAAAATTAAGGGAAAAAAAGAGGAAAGAAAATTAAAATTTCGCTAAAATTATTCGTTTTTCTTGCTTTTTTCGGTCAAATCTCGATAAAATAAGGAAAATTAAGGGAAAAAATGAGGAAAAAAATTGAAATTTCGCTAAAATTATTCGTATTTGTTGCTTTTTTCGGTCAAATCTCGTTAAATGAGGAGAATGAAGGAAAAAAGGGAAAAAATTATTCGTTTTTCTTGCTTTTTTCGGTCAAATCTTGATAAAATAAGGAAAATCAAGGGAAAAAAAGAGGATAAAAATTGATATTTCTATAAAATTATTCGTTTTTCTTGCTTTTTTCGGTCAAATCTCGTTAAATGAGGAGAATGAAGGAAAAAAAGAGGAAAAAAATGGAAATTTCGCTAAAATTATTCGTTTTTCATGCTTTTTTCGGTCAAATCTCGATAAAACAAGGAAAATTAAAGGAAAAAAAGAGGAAAAAAATTGAAATTTCGCTAAAATTATTCGTTTTTCTTACTTTTTTCGGTCAAATTTCGATAAAATAAGGAAAATTAAGGGAAAAAAGAGGATAAAAATTGATATTTCGCTAAAATTATTCGTTTTTCTTGCTTTTTTCGGTCAAATCTCGATAAAATAAGGAAAATTAAGGGAAAAAAAAGGAAAAAAATTGAAATTTCGCTAAAATTATTCGTTTATCTTCCTTTTTTCGGTCAAATCTCGATAAAATAGAGAAAATTAAGGGAAAAAAAGAGGAAAAAAATTGAAATTTAGCAAAAATTATTCGTTTATCTTGCTTTTTTCGGTCAAATCTCGATAAAATAAGGAAAATCAAGGGAAAAAAAGAGGAAAAAAATTGAAATTTCGCTAAAATTGTTCGTTTTTCTTGCTTTTTTCGGTCAAATCTCTATAAAATAAGGAAAATTAAGGGAAAAAAAAGAGGAAAAAACTTGAAATTTCGCTAAAATTATTCGTTTTTCTTGCTCTTTTCGGTCAAATCTCGAAAAAATAAGGAAAATTAAGGGAAAAAATTGAAATTTCGCTAAAATTATTCGTTTTTCTTCCTTTTTTCGGTCAAATCTCGATAAAATAAGGAAAATTAAGGGAAAAAAAGAGGAAAAAAATTGAAATTTCACTAAAATTTTTCGTTTTTCTTGCTTTTTTCGGTCAAATCTAGATAAAATAAGGAAAATTAAGGGAAAAAAAGAGGAAAAAATTGAAATTTCGCTAAAATTATTCGTTTTTCTAGCTTTTTTCGGTCAAATCTCGATAAAATAAGGAAAATTAAAGGAAAAAAAGAGGATAAAAATTGATATTTCGATAAAATTATTCGTTTTTCTTGCTTTTTTCGGTCAAATCTCGATAAAATAAGGAAAATCAAGGGAAAAAAGATGATAAAAATTGATATTTCGCTAAAATTATTCGTTTTTCTTGATTTTTTCGGTCAAATCTCGATAAAATAAGGAAAATTAAGGGATAAAAAGAGGAAAAAAATTGAAATTTCGCTAAAATTGTTCGTTTTTCTAGCTTTTTTCGGTCAAATCTCGATAAAATAAGGAAAATTAAGGGAAAAAAGAGGAAAAAAATTGAAATTCGCTAAAATTATTCGTTTTTCATGCTTTTTTCGGTCAAATCTCGATAAAATGAGGAAAATTAAGGGAAAAAAAGAGTATAAAACTTGATATTTCGCTAAAATTATTCGTTTTTCTTGCTTTTTTCAGTCAAATCTCGATAAAATAAGGAAAATCAAGGGAAAAAAGATGATAAAAATTGATATTTCGCTAAAATTATTCGTTTTTCTTGATTTTTTCGGTCAAATCTCGATAAAATAAGGAAAATAAAGGGATAAAAAGAGGAAAAAAATTGAAATTTCGCTAAAATTGTTCGTTTTTCTACCTTTTTTCGGTCAAATCTCTATAAAATAAGGAAAATTAAGGGAAAAAAGAGGAAATCAATTGAAATTCGCTAAAATTATTCGTTTTTCTTGCTTTTTTCGGTCAAATCTCGATAAAATGAGGAAAATTAAGGGAAAAAAAGAGGAAAAAAATTGAAATTTCGCTAAAATTATTCGTTTTTCTTGCTTTTTTCGGTCAAATCTCGATAAAATGAGGAAAATTAAGGGAAAAAAAGAGGATAAAAATTGATATTTCGCTAAAATTATTCGTTTTTCTTGCTTTTTTCGGTCAAATATCGATAAAATAAGGAAAATCAAGGGAAAAAAGATGAAAAAAATTGATATTTAGCTAAAATTATTCGTTTTTCTTGCTTTTTTCGGTCAAATCTCGAAAAATGTGGAAAATTAAGGGAAAAAAAGAGGAAAAAAATTGACATTTCGCTAAAATTATTCGTTTTTCTTGCTTTTTTCGGTCAAATCTCGGTAAAATGAGGAAAATTAAGGGAAAAAAGATGATAAAAATTGATATTTAGCTAAAATTATTCGTTTTTCTTGCTTTTTTCGGTCAAATCTCGATAAAATGTGGAAAATTAAGGGAAAAAAAGACAAAAAAAATTGAAATTTCGATAAAATTATTCGTTTTTCTTGCTTTTTTCGGTCAAATCTCGATAAAATAAGGAAAATTAAGGGAAAAAAAGAGGAAAAAAATTGAAATTTCGCTAAAATTATTCGTTTTTCTTGCTTTTTTCGGTCAAATCTCGATAATATAAGGAAAATTAAGGGAATAAAAGAGGATAAAAATTGATACTTCGCTAAAATTATTCGTTTTTCTTGCTTTTTTCGGACAAACCTCGATAAAATAAGGAAAATTAAGGGAAAAAAAAAGGAAAAAAATTGAAATTTCGCTAAAATTATTCGTTTTTCTTGCTTTTTTCGGTCAAATCTCGATAAAATAAGGAAAATTAAGGGAAAAAAGAGGAAAAAAATTAAAAATTTCGCTAAAATTATTCGTTTTTCTTGCTTTTTTATGTCAAATCTCGATAAAATAAGGAAAATTAAGGGAATGAAAGAGGATAAAAATTGATATTTCGCTAAAATTATTCGTTTTTCTTGCTTTTTTCGGACAAACCTCGATAAAATAAGGAAAATTATTGGGGAAAAAAAGAGGAAAAAAATTGAAATTTCGCTCAAATTATTCGTTTTTCTTGCTTTTTACGGTCAAATCTCGATAAAATAAGGAAAATTAAGGGAAAAAAAGAGGATAAATTTGATATTTCGCTAAAATTATTCGTTTTTCTTGCTTTTTTCGGTCAAATCTCGATAAAATAAGGAAAATTAAGGGAAAAAAAGAGGATAAAATTGATATTTCACAAAAATTATTCGTTTTTCTTGCTTTTTTCGGTCAAATCTCGATAAAATAAGGAAAATTAAGGGAAAAAAAGAGGAATAAAAATTAAAATTTCGCTAAAATTATTCGTTTTTCTTGCTTTTTTCGGTCAAATCTCGATAAAATAAGGAAAATTAAGGGTAAAAAGGAGGAAAAAAATTGAAATTTTGATAAAATTATTCGTTTTTCTTGCTTTTTTCGGTCAAATCTCGATAAAATGAGGAAAATTAAGGGAAAAAACGAGGATAAAAATTGATATTTCGCTAAAATTATTCCTTTTTCTTGCTTTTTTCGGTCAAATATCGATAAAATAAGGAAAATCAAGGGAAAAGAGATGATAAAAATTGATATTTAGCTAAATTTATTCGTTTTTCTTGCTTTTTTCGGTCAAATCTCGATAAAATGTGGAAAATTAAGGGAAAAAAAGACTAAAAAAATTGAAATTTCGCTAAAACTATTCGTTTTTCTTGCTTTTTTCGGTCAAATCTCGATAAAATAAGGAAAATTAAGGGAAAAAAAGGGGAAAAAAATTGAAATTTCTCTAAAATTATTCGTTTTTCTTGCTTTTTTCGGTCAAATCTCGATAAAATAAGGAAGATTAAGGGAATAAAAGAGGAAAAAAATTGAAATTTCGCTCAAATTATTCGTTTTTCTTGCTTCTTTCGGTCAAATCTCGATCAAATGAGGAAAATTAAGGGAAAAAAAGAGGAAAAAAATTGAAATTTCGCTAAAATTATTCGTTTTTCTTGCTTTTTCGGTCAAATCTCGATAAAATAAGGAAAATTAAGGGAAAATAGAGGAAAAAAATTGAAATTCGCTAAAATTATTCGTTTTTCTTGCTTTTTTCGGTCGAATCTCGATAAAATGAGGAAAATTAAGGGAAAAAAAGATGATAAAAATTGATATTTCGCTAAAATTATTCGTTTTTCTTGCTTTTTTCGGTCAAATATCGATAAAATAAGGAAAATCAAGGGAAAAAAGATGAAAAAAATTGATATTTAGCTAAAATTATTCGTTTTTCTTGCTATTTTCGGTCAAATCTCGAAAAATGTGGAAAATTAAGGGAAAAAAAGAGGAAAAAAATTGACATTTCGCTAAAATTATTCGTTTTTCTTGCTTTTTTCGGTCAAATCTCGATAAAATAAGGAAAATTAAGGGTAAAAAAGAGGAAAAAAATTGAAATTTCGCTCAAATTATTCGTTTTTCTTGCTTCTTTCGGTCAAATCTCGATAAAATAAGGAAAATTAAGGGAAAAAAAGAGGAAAAAACTCTAAATTATGCAAAAATTATTCGTTTTTCTTGCTTTTTTCGGTCAAATCTCGATAAAATAAGGAAAATTAAGGGAAAAAAAGAGGAAAAAAATTGAAATTTCGCTCAAATTATTCAATTTTCTTGCTTTTTTCGGTCAAATCTCGATAAAATAAGGGAAAAAAAGAGGATAAAAATTGATATTTCGCTAAAATTATTCGTTTTTCTTGCTTTTTTCAGTCAAATCTCAATAAAATAAGGAAAATCAAGGGAAGAAAGATGATAAAAATTGATATTTCGCTAAAATTATTCGTTTTTCTTGCTTTTTTCGGTCAAATCTCGATAAAATAAGGAAAATTAAGGGAAAAAAGAGGAAAAAAATTGAAATTCGCTAAAATTATTCGTTTTTCTTGCTTTTTTCGGTCAAATCTCGATAAAATGAGGAAAATTAAGGGAAAAAAAGAGGATAAAAATTGAAATTTCGCTCAAATTATTCAATTTTCTTGCTTTTTTCGGTCAAATCTCGATAAAATAAGGAAAATTAAGGGAAAAAAAGAGGATAAAAATTGATATTTCGCTAAAATTATTCGTTTTTCTTGCTTTTTTCGGTCAAATCTCAATAAAATAAGGAAAATTAACCCTTAAACTGCGGGGAACGTATAAAAACGTTTTCCTGCCAGTATGCGAGAACTGCGGGAAAAACGTTTTAAAACGTTTGACCTGCTCTTCCTTGCCCATGCTTGGCCTTCCTCAATTTTAAGGCGGTGCCTGTGAATGAGACGCACCCTCACAAAATCTTTTGCATTGTCCTAAATGTGGAAAACCCTTCCCCGGGGTTTTCCGGCTACTGCGTAATTCCAAGATTTTTAGTGCAGTCGTAATTTCATATTTTCCTCACTCGTTAAAAATCAATGTATCTACTAACTGTTTGGTATCAAATTAATCAGCTAAAAGCAAGGGAAAAAATTAGACAATTAAATCATTGGCAATTGCTTCCACGTTAGAGGAACAACCAAAAGTCTTGAACAATAACCGCTGACCGAGGGCATCGGAAAAAGGTCTACCCGGATTATGGGGGTTTTCTGCCTGCTGCAATTAGTCTGACCCACCAGGAGAAGGGACCGTTTCTCTAACTTGCCTCCCGCACACGACTGTCGCGAGAGAAAAATACTCCCGCATCTTATGGGTTAAGGGAAAAAAGAGGAAAAAAATTGAAATTCGCTAAAATTATTCGTTTTTCTTGCTTTTTTCGGTCAAATCTCGATAAAATGAGGAAAATTAAGGGAAAAAAAGAGGATAAAAATTGATATTTCGCTAAAATTATTCGTTTTTCTTGCTTATTTCGGTCAAATATCGATAAAATAAGGAAAATCAAGGGAAAAAAGATGAAAAAAATTGATATTTAGCTAAAATTATTCGTTTTTCTTGCTATTTTCGGTCAAATCTCGAAAAATGTGGAAAATTAAGGGAAAAAAAGAGGAAAAAAATTGACATTTCGCTAAAATTATTCGTTTTTCTTGCTTTTTTATGTCAAATCTCGATAAAATAACGAAAATTAAGGGAATAAAAGAGGATAAAAATTGATATTTCGCTAAAATTATTCGTTTTTCTTGCTTTATTCGGACAAACCTCGATAAAATAAGGAAAATTAAGGGAAAAAAAGAGGACAAAAATTGAAATTTCGCTAAAATTATTCGTTTATCTAGCTTTTTTCGGTCAAATCTCGATAAAATAAGGAAAATTAAGGGAAAAGAGAGGATAAAAATTGATATTGTGCTAAAATTATTCGTTTTTCTTACTTTTTTCGGTCAAATCTCGATAAAATAAGGAAAATTAAGGGAAAAAAAGAGGAAAAAAATTGAAATTTCGCATAAAATTATTCGTTTTTCTTGCTTTTTTCGGTCAAATCTCGATAAAATAACGAAAATTAAGAGAAAAAAAGAGTATTAAAATTGAAATTTCGCAAAAATTATTCAATATTCTTGCTTTTTTCGGCCAAATCTCGATAAAATAAGGAAAATTAAGGGAAAAAAAGAGGAAAAAAAATTGAAATTTCGCTAAAATTATTCGTTTTTCTTGCTTTTTTCGGTCAAATCTTGATAAAATGAGGAAAATTAAGGGAAAAAACGAGGATAAAAATAGATATTTCGCTAAAATTATTTTTTTTATCTCTTTTTTCGGTCAAATCTCGATAAAATTAGGAAAATCAAGGGAAAAAAGATGATAAAAATTGATATTTCGCTAAAATTATTCGTTTTTCTTGCTTTTTTCGGTCAAATCTCGATAAAATAAGGAAAATCAAGGGAAAAAAGATGATAAAAATTGATATTTCGCTTAAATTATTCGTTTTTCTTTTTTTTTTCGGTCAAATCTCGATAAAATGAGGAAAATTAAGGGAAAAAAAGAGGAAAAAAATTGAAATTTCGCTAAAATTATTCGTTTTTCTTGGTTTTTCGGTCAAATCTCGATAAAATAAGGAAAATTAAGGGAAAAAAAGAGGAAAAAAATTGAAATTTCGCTAAAATTATTCGTTTTTCTTGCTTTTTTCGGTCAAATCTCGATAAAATAAGGAAAATTAAGGGAAAAAAGAGGATAAAAATTGATATTTCGCTAAAATTATTCGTTTTTCTTGCTTTTTTCGGTCAAATCTCGATAAAATAAGGAAAATTAAGGGAAAAAAGAGGAAAAAAATTGAAATTTCGCTAAAATTATTCGTTTTTCTTGCTTTTTTCGGTCAAATCTCGAAAAAATAAGGAAAATTAAGGGAAAAAAAGAGGAAAAAAATTGAAATTTCGCTAAAATTATTCGTTTCTCTTGCTTTTTTCGGTAAAATCTCGTTAAATGAGGAGAATGAAGGAAAAAAAGAGGAAAACATTTGAAATTTCGCTAAAATTATTCGTTTTTCTTGCTTTTTTTGGTCAAATCTCGATAAAATAAGGAAAATTAAGGGAAAAAAGAGGATAAAAATTGATATTTCGCTAAAATTATTCGTTTTTCTTGCTTTTTTCGGTCAAATCTCGATAAAATAAGGAAAATTAAGGGAAAAAAGAGGAAAAAAATAGAAATTTCGCTAAAATTATTCGTTTTTCTTGCTTTTTTCGGTCAAATCTTGATAAAATAAGGAAAATTAAGGGAAAAAAAGACTAAAACAATTGAAATTTCGCTAAAATTATTCGTTTTTCTTGCTTCTTTCGGTCAAATCTCGATAAAATAAGGAAAATTGAGGGAAAAAAAGAGGAAAAAACTTGAAATTATGCAAAAATTATTCGTTTTTCTTCCTTTTTTCGGTCAAATCTCGATAAAATAAGGAAAATGAAGGGAAAAAAAGAGGAAAAAAATTGAAATTTCGCTAAAATTATTCGTTTTTCTTGCTTTTTTCGGTCAAATCTCGATAAAATAAGGAAAATTAAGGGAAAAAAAGAGGAAAAAAATTGAAATTTCGCTCAAATTATTCAATTTTCTTGTTTTTTTCGGTCAAATCTCGATAAAATAAGGAAAATTAAGGGAAAAAAAGAGGATAAAAATTGATATTTCGCTAAAATTATTCGTTTTTCTTGCTTTTTTCAGTCAAATCTCGATAAAATAAGGAAAATCAAGGGAAAAAAGATGATAAAAATTGATATTTCGCTAAAATTATTCGTTTCTCTTGATTTTTTCGGTCAAATCTCGATAAAATAAGGAAAATTAAGGGATAAAAAGAGGAAAAAAATTGAAATTTCGCTAAAATTGTTCGTTTTTCTAGCTTTTTTCGGTCAAATCTCGATAAAATAAGGAAAATTAAGCGAAAAAGAGAGGAAAAAAATTGAAATTTCGCTAAAATTATTCGTTTTTCTTGCTTTTTTCGGTCAAATCTCGATAAAATACGGAAAATTAAGGGAAAAAAGAGGAAAAAAATTGAAATTCGCTAAAATTATTCGTTTTTCTTGCTTTTTTCGGTCAAATCTCGATAAAATGAGGAAAATTAAGGGAAAAAAAGAGGATAAGAATTGATATTTCGCTAAAATTATTCGTTTTTCTTGCTTTTTTCGGTCAAATATCGATAAAATAAGGAAAATCAAGGGAAAAAAGATGAAAAAAATTGATATTTAGCTAAAATTATTCGTTTTTCTTGCTATTTTCGGTCAAATCTCGAAAAATGTGGAAAATTAAGGGAAAAAAAGAGGAAAAAAATTGACATTTCGCTAAAATTATTCGTTTTTCTTGCTTTTTTATGTCAAATCTCGATAAAATAACTAAAATTAAGGGAAAAAAAGAGGAAAAAAATTGAAATTTCGCTAAAATTATTCGTTTTTCTTGCTTTTTTCGGTCAAATCTCGATAAAATAAGGAAAATTAAGGGAATAAAAGAGGATAAAAATTGATATTTCGCTAAAATTATTCGTTTTTCTTGCTTTTTTCGGACAAACCTCGATAAAATAAGGAAAATTAAGGGAAAAAAAGAGGAAAAAAATAGAAATTTCGCTAAAATTATTCGTTTTTCTTGCATTTTTCGGTCAAATCTCGATAAAATAAGGAAAATTAAGGGTAGAAAAGAGGAAAAAAATTGAAATTTCGCTAAAATTATTCGTTTTTCTTGCTTTTTTCGGTCAAATCTCGATAAAATGAGGAAAATTAAGGGAAAAAACGAGGATAAAAATAGATATTTCGCTAAAATTATTTTTTTTTTCTCTTTTTTCGGTCAAATCTCGATAAAATTAGGAAAATCAAGGGAAAAAAGATGATAAAAATTGATATTTCGCTAAAATTATTCGTTTTTCTTGCTTTTTTCGGTCAAATCTCGATAAAATAAGGAAAATCAAGGGAAAAAAGATGATAAAAATTGATATTTCGCTAAAATTATTCGTTTTTCTTTTTTTTTTCGGTCAAATCTCGATAAAATGAGGAAAATTAAGGGAAAAAAAGAGGAAAAAAATTGAAATTTCGCTAAAATTATTCGTTTTTCTTGGTTTTTCGGTCAAATCTCGATAAAATAAGGAAAATTAAGGGAAAAAAAGAGGAAAAAAATTGACATTTCGCTAAAATTATTCGTTTTTCTTGCTTTTTTCGGTCAAATCTCGATAAAATAAGGAAAATTAAGGGAAAAAAGAGGATAAAAATTGATATTTCGCTAAAATTATTCGTTTTTCTTGCTTTTTTCGGTCAAATCTCGAAAAAATAAGGAAAATTAAGGGAAAAAAAGAGGAAAAAAATTGAAATTTCGCTAAAATTATTCGTTTCTCTTGCTTTTTTCGGTAAAATCTCGTTAAATGAGGAGAATGAAGGAAAAAAAGAGGAAAACATTTGAAATTTCGCTAAAATTATTCGTTTTTCTTGCTTTTTTCGGTCAAATCTCGATAAAATAAGGAAAATTAAGGGAAAAAAAGACTAAAACAATTGAAATTTCGCTAAAATTATTCGTTTTTCTTGCTTCTTTCGGTCAAATCTCGATAAAATAAGGAAAATTAAGGGAAAAAAAGAGGAAAAAACTTGAAATTATGCAAAAATTATTCGTTTTTCTTCCTTTTTTCGGTCAAATCTCGATAAAATAAGGAAAATAAAGGGAAAAAAAGAGGAAAAAAATTGAAATTTCGCTAAAATTATTCGTTTTTCTTGCTTTTTTCGGTCAAATCTCGATAAAATAAGGAAAATTAAGGGAAAAAAAGAGGAAAAAAATTGAAATTTCGCTCAAATTATTCAATTTTCTTGCTTTTTTCGGTCAAATCTCGATAAAATTAGGAAAATCAAGGGAAAAAAGATGATAAAAATTGATATTTCGCTAAAATTATTCGTTTTTCTTGCTTTTTTCGGTCAAATCTCGATAAAATAAGGAAAATCAAGGGAAAAAAGATGATAAAAATTGATATTTCGCTAAAATTATTCGTTTTTCTTTTTTTTTTCGGTCAAATCTCGATAAAATGAGGAAAATTAAGGGAAAAAAAGAGGAAAAAAATTGAAATTTCGCTAAAATTATTCGTTTTTCTTGGTTTTTCGGTCAAATCTCGATAAAATAAGGAAAATTAAGGGAAAAAAAGAGGAAAAAAATTGAAATTTCGCTAAAATTATTCGTTTTTCTTGCTTTTTTCGGTCAAATCTCGATAAAATAAGGAAAATTAAGGGAAAAAAGAGGATAAAAATTGATATTTCGCTAAAATTATTCGTTTTTCTTGCTTTTTTCGGTCAAATCTCGATAAAATAAGGAAAATTAAGGGAAAAAAGAGGAAAAAAATTGAAATTTCGCTAAAATTATTCGTTTTTCTTGCTTTTTTCGGTCAAATCTCGAAAAAATAAGGAAAATTAAGGGAAAAAAAGAGGAAAAAAATTGAAATTTCGCTAAAATTATTCGTTTCTCTTGCTTTTTTCGGTAAAATCTCGTTAAATGAGGAGAATGAAGGAAAAAAAGAGGAAAACATTTGAAATTTCGCTAAAATTATTCGTTTTTCTTGCTTTTTTTGTTCAAATCTCGATAAAATAAGGAAAATTAAGGGAAAAAAGAGGATAAAAATTGATATTTCGCTAAAATTATTCGTTTTTCTTGCTTTTTTCGGTCAAATCTCGATAAAATAAGGAAAATTAAGGGAAAAAAGAGGAAAAAAATAGAAATTTCGCTAAAATTATTCGTTTTTCTTGCTTTTTTCGGTCAAATCTTGATAAAATAAGGAAAATTAAGGGAAAAAAAGACTAAAACAATTGAAATTTCGCTAAAATTATTCGTTTTTCTTGCTTCTTTCGGTCAAATCTCGATAAAATAAGGAAAATTAAGGGAAAAAAAGAGGAAAAAACTTGAAATTATGCAAAAATTATTCGTTTTTCTTCCTTTTTTCGGTCAAATCTCGATAAAATAAGGAAAATAAAGGGAAAAAAAGAGGAAAAAAATTGAAATTTCGCTAAAATTATTCGTTTTTCTTGCTTTTTTCGGTCAAATCTCGATAAAATAAGGAAAATTAAGGGAAAAAAAGAGGAAAAAAATTGAAATTTCGCTCAAATTATTCAATTTTCTTGCTTTTTTCGGTCAAATCTCGATAAAATAAGGAAAATTAAGGGAAAAAAAGAGGATAAAAATTGATATTTCGCTAAAATTATTCGTTTTTCTTGCTTTTTTCAGTCAAATCTCGATAAAATAAGGAAAATCAAGGGAAAAAAGATGATAAAAATTGTTATTTCGCTAAAATTATTCGTTTCTCTTGATTTTTTCGGTCAAATCTCGATAAAATAAGGAAAATTAAGGGATAAAAAGAGGAAAAAAATTGAAATTTCGCTAAAATTGTTCGTTTTTCTAGCTTTTTTCGGTCAAATCTCGATAAAATAAGGAAAATTAAGCGAAAAAGAGAGGAAAAAAATTGAAATTTCGCTAAAATTATTCGTTTTTCTTGCTTTTTTCGGTCAAATCTCGATAAAATAAGGAAAATTAAGGGAAAAAAGAGGAAAAAAATTGAAATTCGCTAAAATTATTCGTTTTTCTTGCTTTTTTCGGTCAAATCTCGACAAAATTAGGAAAATTAAGGGAAAAAAAGAGGATAAGAATTGATATTTCGCTAAAATTATTCGTTTTTCTTGCTTTTTTCGGTCAAATATCGATAAAATAAGGAATATCAAGGGAAAAAAGATGAAAAAAATTGATATTTAGCTAAAATTATTCGTTTTTCTTGCTATTTTCGGTCAAATCTCGAAAAATGTGGAAAATTAAGGGAAAAAAAGAGGAAAAAAATTGACATTTCGCTAAAATTATTCGTTTTTCTTGCTTTTTTATGTCAAATCTCGATAAAATAACTAAAATTAAGGGAAAAAAAGAGGAAAAAAATAGAAATTTCGCTAAAATTATTCGTTTTTCTTGCTTTTTTCGGTCAAATCTCGATAAAATAAGGAAAATTAAGGGAATAAAAGAGGATGAAAATTGATATTTCGCTAAAATTATTCGTTTTTCTTGCTTTTTTCGGACAAACCTCGATAAAATAAGGAAAATTAAGGGAAAAAAAGAGGACAAAAATTGAAATTTCGCTAAAATTATTTGTTTTTCTTGCTTTTTTATGTCAAATCTCGATAAAATAAGGAAAATTAAGGGAAAAAAAGAGGATAAAAATTGATATTTCGCTAAAATTAATCGTTTTTCTTGCTTTTTTCGGTCAAATCTCGATAAAATAAGGAAAATTAAGGGAAATAAGAGGAAAAAAATAGAAATTTCGCTAAAATTATTCGTTTTTCTTGCATTTTTCGGTCAAATCTCGATAAAATAAGGAAAATTAAGGGTAGAAAAGAGGAAAAAAATTGAAATTTCGCTAAAATTATTCGTTTTTCTTGCTTTTTTCGGTCAAATCTCGATAAAATGAGGAAAATTAAGGGAAAAACGAGGATAAAAATTGATATTTTGCTAAAATTATTCGTTTTTCTTGTTTTTTCGGTCAAATATCGATAAAATAAGGAAAATCAAGGGAAAAAAGATGATAAAAATTGATATTTAGCTAAAATTATTCGTTTTTTCTTGCTTTTTTCGGTCAAATCTCGATAAAATGTGGAAAATTAAGGGAAAAAAAGACTAAAACAATTAAAATTTCGCTAAAATTATTCGTTTTTCTTGCTTTTTTCGGTCAAATCTTGATAAAATAAGGAAATTTAAGGGAAAAAAAGAGGAAAAAAATTGAAATTTCGCAAAATTATTCGTTTTTCTTGCTTTTTTCGGTCAAATCTCGATAAAATAAGGAAAATTAAGGGAAAAAAAGAGGAAAAAAATAGAAATTTCGCAAAAATTATTCGTTTTTCTTGCTTTTTTCGGTCTAATCTCGATAAAATAAGGAAAATTAAGGGTAAAAAAGAGGAAAAAAATTGAAATTTCGCTCAAATTATTCGTTTTTCTTGCTTTTTTCGGTCAAACCTCGATAAAATAAGGAAAATTTAGGGAAAAAAAAGAGGAAAAAAATAGAAATTTCGCTAAAATTATTCGTTTTTCTTGCTTTTTTCGGTCAAATCTCGATAAAATAAGGAAAATTAAGGGAAAAAAGAGGAAAAAAATAGAAATTTCGCTAAAATTATTCTTTTTTCTTGCTTTTTTCGGTCAAATCTCGATAAAATAAGGAAAATTAAGGGTAAAAAAGAGGAAAAAAATTGAAATTTCGCTAAAATTATTCGTTTTTCTTGCTTTTTTCGGTCAAATCTCGATAAAATAAGGAAAATTAAGGGAATAAAAGAGGATAAAAATTGATATTTCGCTAAAATTATTCGTTTTTCTTGCTTTTTTCGGACAAACCTCGATAAAATAAGGAAAATTAAGGGAAAAAAAGGGGACAAAAATTGAAATTTCGCAAAAATTATTCGTTTTTCTTGCATTTTTCGGTCAAATCTCGATAAAATAAGGAAAATTAAGGGTAGAAAAGAGGAAAAAAATTGAAATTTCGCTAAAATTATTCGTTTTTCTTGCTTTTTTCGGTCAAATCTCGATAAAATGAGGAAAATTAAGGGAAAAAAACGAGGATAAAAATTGATATTTTGCTAAAATTATTCGTTTTTCTTGTTTTTTCGGTCAAATATCGATAAAATAAGGAAAATCAAGGGAAAAAAGATGATAAAAATTGATATTTAGCTAAAATTATTCGTTTTTCTTGCTTTTTTCGGTCAAATCTCGATAAAATGTGGAAAATTAAGGGAAAAAAAGATTAAAACAATTGAAATTTCGCTAAAATTATTCGTTTTTCTTGCTTTTTTCGGTCAAATCTTGATAAAATAAGGAAATTTAAGGGAAAAAAAGAGGAAAAAAATTGAAATTTCGCAAAATTATTCGTTTTTCTTGCTCTTTTCGGTCAAATCTCGATAAAATAAGGAAAATTAAGGGAAAAAAAGAGGAAATAAATAGAAATTTCGCAAAAATTATTCGTTTTTCTTGCTTTTTTCGGTCTAATCTCGATAAAATAAGGAAAATTAAGGGTAAAAAAGAGGAAAAAAATTGAAATTTCGCTCAAATTATTCGTTTTTCTTGCTTTTTTCGGTCAAACCTCGATAAAATAAGGAAAATTAAGGGAAAAAAAGAGGAAAAAATTAGAAATTTCGCTAAAATTATTCGTTTTTCTTGCTTTTTTCGGTCAAATCTCGATAAAATAAGGAAAATTAAGGGAAAAAAGAGGAAAAAAATAGAAATTTCGCTAAAATTATTCTTTTTTCTTGCTTTTTTTGGTCAAATCTCGATAAAATAAGGAAAATTAAGGGTAAAAAAGAGGAAAAAAATTGAAATTTCGCTAAAATTATTCGTTTTTCTTGCTTTTTTCCGTCAAATCTCGATAAAATGAGGAAAATTAAGGGAAAAAACGAGGATAAAAATTGATATTTCGCTAAAATTATTTTTTTTTTCTCTTTTTTCGGTCAAATCTCGATAAAATTAGGAAAATCAAGGGAAAAAAGATGATAAAAATTGATATTTAGCTAAAATTATTCGTTTTTCTTGCTTTTTTCGGTCAAATCTCGATAAAATAAGGAAAATCAAGGGAAAAAAGATGATAAAAATTGATATTTCGCTAAAATAGTTCGTTTTTCTTTTTTTTTTCGGTCAAATCTCGATAAAATGAGGAAAATTAAGGGAAAAAAAGAGGAAAAAAATTGAAATTTCGCTAAAATTATTCGTTTTTCTTGGTTTTTTCGGTCAAATCTCGATAAAATAAGGAAAATTAAGGGAATAAAAGAGGATAAAAATTGATATTTCGCTAAAATTATTCGTTTTTCTTGCTTTTTTCGGACAAACCTCGATAAAATAAGGAAAATTAAGGGAAAAAAAGAGGACAAAAATTGAAATTTCGCTAAAATTATTCGTTTTTCTTGCTTTTTTATGTCAAATCTCGATAAAATAAGGAAAATTAAGGGAAAAAAGAGGAAAAAATTGAAATTTCGCTAAAATTATTCGTTTTTCTTGCTTTTTTCGGTCAAATCTCGAAAAAATAAGGAAAATTAAGGGAAAAAAGAGGAAAAAAATTGATATTTCGCTAAAATTATTCGTTTTTCTTGCTTTTTTCAGTCAAATCTCGATAAAATAAGGAAAATCAAGGGAAAAAAGATGATAAAAATTGATATTTCGCTAAAATTGTTCGTTTCTCTTGATTTTTTCGGTCAAATCTCGATAAAATAAGGAAAATTAAGGGAAAAGAGAGGATAAAAATTGAAATTTCGCTCAAATTATTCGTTTTTCTTACTTTTTTCGGTCAAATCTCGATAAAATAAGGAAAATTAAGGGAAAAAAAGAGGAAAAAAATAGAAATTTCGCTAAAATTATTCGTTTTTCTTGCTTTTTTCGGTCAAATCTCGATAAAATAAGGAAAATTAAGGGAAAAAAGAGGAAAAAAATAGAAATTTCGCTAAAATTATTCTTTTTTCTTGCTTTTTTCGGTCAAATCTCGATAAAATAAGGAAAATTAAGGGTAAAAAAGAGGAAAAAAATTGAAATTTCGCTAAAATTATTCGTTTTTCTTGCTTTTTTCGGTCAAATCTCAATAAAATGAGGAAAATTAAGGGAAAAAACGAGGATAAAAATAGATATTTCGCTAAAATTATTTTTTTTTTTCTCTTTTTTCGGTCAAATCTCGATAAAATTAGGAAAATCAAGGGAAAAAAGATGATAAAAATTGATATTTCGCTAAAATTATTCGTTTTTCTTGCTTTTTTCGGTCAAATCTCGATAAAATAAGGAAAATCAAGGGAAAAAAGATGATAAAAATTGATATTTCGCTAAAATTATTCGTTTTTCTTTTTTTTTTCGGTCAAATCTCGATAAAATGAGGAAAATTAAGGGAAAAAAAGAGGAAAAAAATTGAAATTTCGCTAAAATTATTCGTTTTTCTTGGTTTTTCGGTCAAATCTCGATAAAATAAGGAAAATTAAGGGAAAAAAAGAGGAAAAAAATTGAAATTTCGCTAAAATTATTCGTTTTTCTTGCTTTTTTCGGTCAAATCTCGATAAAATAAGGAAAATTAAGGGAAAAAAGAGGATAAAAATTGATATTTCGCTAAAATTATTCGTTTTTCTTGCTTATTTCGGTCAAATCTCGATAAAATAACGAAAATTAAGGGAAAAAAGAGGAAAAAAATTGAAATTTCGCTAAAATTATTCGTTTTTCTTGCTTTTTTTCGGTCAAATCTCGAAAAAATAAGGAAAATTAAGGGAAAAAAAGAGGAAAAAAATTGAAATTTCGCTAAAATTATTCGTTTCTCTTGCTTTTTTCGGTAAAATCTCGTTAAATGAGGAGAATGAAGGAAAAAAAGAGGAAAACATTTGAAATTTCGCTAAAATTATTCGTTTTTCTTGCTTTTTTTGGTCAAATCTCGATAAAATAAGGAAAATTAAGGGAAAAAAGAGGATAAAAATTGATATTTCGCTAAAATTATTCGTTTTTCTTGCTTTTTTCGGTCAAATCTCGATAAAATAAGGAAAATTAAGGGAAAAAAGAGGAAAAAAATAGAAATTTCGCTAAAATTATTCGTTTTTCTTGCTTTTTTCGGTCAAATCTTGATAAAATAAGGAAAATTAAGGGAAAAAAAGACTAAAACAATTGAAATTTCGCTAAAATTATTCGTTTTTCTTGCTTCTTTCGGTCAAATCTCGATAAAATAAGGAAAATTAAGGGAAAAAAAGAGGAAAAAAATTGATATTTCGCTAAAATTATTCGTTTTTCTTGCTTTTTTCAGTCAAATCTCGATAAAATAAGGAAAATCAAGGGAAAAAAGATGATAAAAATTGATATTTCGCTAAAATTATTCGTTTCTCTTGATTTTTTCGGTCAAATATCGATAAAATAAGGAAAATTAAGGGAAAAGAGAGGATAAAAATTGAAATTTCGCTCAAATTATTCGTTTTTCTTACTTTTTTCGGTCAAATCTCGATAAAATAAGGAAAATTAAGGGTAGAAAAGAGGAAAAAAATTGAAATTTCGCTAAAATTATTCGTTTTTCTTGCTTTTTTCGGTCAAATCTCGATAAAATGAGGAAAATTAAGGGAAAAAACGAGGATAAAAATTGATATTTTGCTAAAATTATTCGTTTTTCTTGTTTTTTCGGTCAAATATCGATAAAATAAGGAAAATCAAGGGAAAAAAGATGATAAAAATTGATATTTAGCTAAAATTATTCGTTTTTCTTGCTTTTTTCGGTCAAATCTCGATAAAATGTGGAAAATTAAGGGAAAAAAAGACTAAAACAATTGAAATTTCGCTAAAATTATTCGTTTTTCTTGCTTTTTTCGGTCAAATCTTGATAAAATGTGGAAAATTAAGGGAAAAAAAGACTAAAACAATTAAAATTTCGCTAAAATTATTCGTTTTTCTTGCTTTTTTCGGTCAAATCTTGATAAAATAAGGAAATTTAAGGGAAAAAAAGAGGAAAAAAATTGAAATTTCGCAAAATTATTCGTTTTTCTTGCTTTTTTCGGTCAAATCTCGATAAAATAAGGAAAATTAAGGGAAAAAAAGAGGAAAAAAATAGAAATTTCGCAAAAATTATTCGTTTTTCTTGCTTTTTTCGGTCTAATCTCGATAAAATAAGGAAAATTAAGGGTAAAAAAGAGGAAAAAAATTGAAATTTCGCTCAAATTATTCGTTTTTCTTGCTTTTTTCGGTCAAACCTCGATAAAATAAGGAAAATTTAGGGAAAAAAAAGAGGAAAAAAATAGAAATTTCGCTAAAATTATTCGTTTTTCTTGCTTTTTTCGGTCAAATCTCGATAAAATAAGGAAAATTAAGGGAAAAAAGAGGAAAAAAATAGAAATTTCGCTAAAATTATTCTTTTTTCTTGCTTTTTTCGGTCAAATCTCGATAAAATAAGGAAAATTAAGGGTAAAAAAGAGGAAAAAAATTGAAATTTCGCTAAAATTATTCGTTTTTCTTGCTTTTTTCGGTCAAATCTCGATAAAATAAGGAAAATTAAGCGAAAAAGAGAGGAAAAAAATTGAAATTTCGCTAAAATTATTCGTTTTTCTTGCTTTTTTCGGACAAACCTCGATAAAATAAGGAAAATTAAGGGAAAAAAAGAGGATAAGAATTGATATTTCGCTAAAATTATTCGTTTTTCTTGCTTTTTTCGGTCAAATATCGATAAAATAAGGAAAATCAAGGGAAAAAAGATGAAAAAAATTGATATTTAGCTAAAATTATTCGTTTTTCTTGCTATTTTCGGTCAAATCTCGAAAAATGTGGAAAATTAAGGGAAAAAAAAAAAAAAAATTGACATTTCGCTAAAATTATTCGTTTTTCTTGCTTTTTTATGTCAAATCTCGATAAAATAACTAAAATTAAGGGAAAAAAAGAGGAAAAAAATTGAAATTTCGCTAAAATTATTCGTTTTTCTTGCTTTTTTCGGTCAAATCTCGATAAAATAAGGAAAATTAAGGGAATAAAAGAGGATGAAAATTGATATTTCGCTAAAATTATTCGTTTTTCTTGCTTTTTTCGGACAAACCTCGATAAAATAAGGAAAATTAAGGGAAAAAAAGAGGACAAAAATTGAAATTTCGCTAAAATTATTCGTTTTTCTTGCTTTTTTATGTCAAATCTCGATAAAATAAGGAAAATTAAGGGAAAAAAAGAGGATAAAAATTGATATTTCGCTAAAATTAATCGTTTTTCTTGCTTTTTTCGGTCAAATCTCGATAAAATAAGGAAAATTTAGGGAAAAAAAAGAGGAAAAAAATAGAAATTTCGCTAAAATTATTCGTTTTTCTTGCTTTTTTCGGTCTAATCTCGATAAAATAAGGAAAATTAAGGGTAAAAAAGAGGAAAAAAATTGAAATTTCGCTCAAATTATTCGTTTTTCTTGCTTTTTTCGGTCAAACCTCGATAAAATAAGGAAAATTTAGGGAAAAAAAAGAGGAAAAAAATAGAAATTTCGCTAAAATTATTCGTTTTTCTTGCTTTTTTCGGTCAAATCTCGATAAAATAAGGAAAATTAAGGGAAAAAAGAGGAAAAAAATAGAAATTTCGCTAAAATTATTCTTTTTTCTTGCTTTTTTCGGTCAAATCTCGATAAAATAAGGAAAATTAAGGGTAAAAAAGAGGAAAAAAATTGAAATTTCGCTAAAATTATTCGTTTTTCTTGCTTTTTTCGGTCAAATCTCGATAAAATAAGGAAAATTAAGGGAATAAAAGAGGATAAAAATTGATATTTCGCTAAAATTGTTCGTTTTTCTTGCTTTTTTCGGACAAACCTCGATAAAATAAGGAAAATTAAGGGAAAAAAGAGGACAAAAATTGAAATTTCGCAAAAATTATTCGTTTTTCTTGCTTTTTTATGTCAAATCTCGATAAAATAAGGAAAATTAAGGGAAAAAAAGAGGATAAAAATTGATATTTCGCTAAATTTAATCGTTTTTCTTGCTTTTTTCGGTCAAATCTCGATAAAATAAGGAAAATTAAGGGAAAAAAGAGGAAAAAAATAGAAATTTCGCTAAAATTATTCGTTTTTCTTGCATTTTTCGGTCAAATCTCGATAAAATAAGGAAAATTAAGGGTAGAAAAGAGGAAAAAAATTGAAATTTCGCTAAAATTTTTCGTTTTTCTTGCTTTTTTCGGTCAAATCTCGATAAAATGAGGAAAATTAAGGGAAAAAACGAGGATAAAAATTGATATTTTGCTAAAATTATTCGTTTTTCTTGTTTTTTTCGGTCAAATATCGATAAAATAAGGAAAATCAAGGGAAAAAAGATGATAAAAATTGATATTTAGCTAAAATTATTCGTTTTTCTTGCTTTTTTCGGTCAAATCTCGATAAAATGTGGAAAATTAAGGGAAAAAAAGATTAAAACAATTGAAATTTCGCTAAAATTATTCGTTTTTCTTGCTTTTTTCGGTCAAATCTTGATAAAATAAGGAAATTTAAGGGGAAAAAAGAGGAAAAAAATTGAAATTTCGCAAAATTATTCGTTTTTCTTGCTCTTTTCGGTCAAATCTCGATAAAATAAGGAAAATTAAGGGAAAAAAAGAGGAAATAAATAGAAATTTCGCAAAAATTATTCGTTTTTCTTGCTTTTTTCGGTCTAATCTCGATAAAATAAGGAAAATTAAGGGTAAAAAAGAGGAAAAAAATTGAAATTTCGCTCAAATTATTCGTTTTTCTTGCTTTTTTCGGTCAAACCTCGATAAAATAAGGAAAATTAAGGGAAAAAAAGAGGAAAAAATTAGAAATTTCGCTAAAATTATTCGTTTTTCTTGCTTTTTTCGGTCAAATCTCGATAAAATAAGGAAAATTAAGGGAAAAAAGAGGAAAAAAATAGAAATTTCGCTAAAATTATTCTTTTTTCTTGCTTTTTTCGGTCAAATCTCGATAAAATAAGGAAAATTAAGGGTAAAAAAGAGGAAAAAAATTGAAATTTCGCTAAAATTATTCGTTTTTCTTGCTTTTTTCCTTCAAATCTCGATAAAATGAGGAAAATTAAGGGAAAAAACGAGGATAAAAATTGATATTTCGCTAAAATTATTTTTTTTTTTCTCTTTTTTCGGTCAAATCTCGATAAAATTAGGAAAATCAAGGGAAAAAAGATGATAAAAATTGATATTTAGCTAAAATTATTCGTTTTTCTTGCTTTTTTCGGTCAAATCTCGATAAAATAAGGAAAATCAAGGGAAAAAAGATGATAAAAATTGATATTTCGCTAAAATAGTTCGTTTTTCTTTTTTTTTTCGGTCAAATCTCGATAAAATGAGGAAAATTTAGGGAAAAAAAGAGGAAAAAAATTGAAATTTCGCTAAAATTATTCGTTTTTCTTGGTTTTTCGGTCAAATCTCGATAAAATAAGGAAAATTAAGGGAATAAAAGAGGATAAAAATTGATATTTCGCTAAAATTATTCGTTTTTCTTGCTTTTTTCGGACAAACCTCGATAAAATAAGGAAAATTAAGGGAAAAAAAGAGGACAAAAATTGAAATTTCGCTAAAATTATTCGTTTTTCTTGCTTTTTTATGTCAAATCTCGATAAAATAAGGAAAATTAAGGGAAAAAAGAGGAAAAAAATTGAAATTTCGCTAAAATTATTCGTTTTTCTTGCTTTTTTCGGTCAAATCTCGAAAAAATAAGGAAAATTAAGGGAAAAAAAGTGGAAAAAAGTTGATATTTCGCTAAAATTATTCGTTTTTCTTGCTTTTTTCAGTCAAATCTCGATAAAATAAGGAAAATCAAGGGAAAAAAGATGATAAAAATTGATATTTCGCTAAAATTGTTCGTTTCTCTTGATTTTTTCGGTCAAATCTCGATAAAATAAGGAAAATTAAGGGAAAAGAGAGGATAAAAATTGAAATTTCGCTCAAATTATTCGTTTTTCTTACTTTTTTCGGTCAAATCTCGATAAAATAAGGAAAATTAAGGGAAAAAAAGAGGAAAAAAATAGAAATTTCGCTAAAATTATTCGTTTTTCTTGCTTTTTTCGGTCAAATCTCGATAAAATAAGGAAAATTAAGGGAAAAAAGAGGAAAAAAAATAGAAATTTCGCTAAAATTATTCTTTTTTCTTGCTTTTTTCGGTCAAATCTCGATAAAATAAGGAAAATTAAGGGTAAAAAAGAGGAAAAAAATTGAAATTTCGCTAAAATTATTCGTTTTTCTTGCTTTTTTCGGTCAAATCTCAATAAAATGAGGAAAATTAAGGGAAAAAACGAGGATAAAAATAGATATTTCGCTAAAATTATTTTTTTTTTTCTCTTTTTTCGGTCAAATCTCGATAAAATTAGGAAAATCAAGGGAAAAAAGATGATAAAAATTGATATTTCGCTAAAATTATTCGTTTTTCTTGCTTTTTTTCGGTCAAATCTCGATAAAATAAGGAAAATCAAGGGAAAAAAGATGATAAAAATTGATATTTCGCTAAAATTATTCGTTTTTCTTTTTTTTTTTCGGTCAAATCTCGATAAAATGAGGAAAATTAAGGGAAAAAAAGAGGAAAAAAATTGAAATTTCGCTAAAATTATTCGTTTTTCTTGGTTTTTCGGTCAAATCTCGATAAAATAAGGAAAATTAAGGGAAAAAAAGAGGAAAAAAATTGAAATTTCGCTAAAATTATTCGTTTTTCTTGCTTTTTTCGGTCAAATCTCGATAAAATAAGGAAAATTAAGGGAAAAAAGAGGATAAAAATTGATATTTCGCTAAAATTATTCGTTTTTCTTGCTTATTTCGGTCAAATCTCGATAAAATAACGAAAATTAAGGGAAAAAAGAGGAAAAAAATTGAAATTTCGCTAAAATTATTCGTTTTTCTTGCTTTTTTCGGTCAAATCTCGAAAAAATAAGGAAAATTAAGGGAAAAAAAGAGGAAAAAAATTGAAATTTCGCTAAAATTATTCGTTTCTCTTGCTTTTTTCGGTAAAATCTCGTTAAATGAGGAGAATGAAGGAAAAAAAGAGGAAAACATTTGAAATTTCGCTAAAATTATTCGTTTTTCTTGCTTTTTTTGGTCAAATCTCGATAAAATAAGGAAAATTAAGGGAAAAAAGAGGATAAAAATTGATATTTCGCTAAAATTATTCGTTTTTCTTGCTTTTTTCGGTCAAATCTCGATAAAATAAGGAAAATTAAGGGAAAAAAGAGGAAAAAAATAGAAATTTCGCTAAAATTATTCGTTTTTCTTGCTTTTTTCGGTCAAATCTTGATAAAATAAGGAAAATTAAGGGAAAAAAAGACTAAAACAATTGAAATTTCGCTAAAATTATTCGTTTTTCTTGCTTCTTTCGGTCAAATCTCGATAAAATAAGGAAAATTAAGGGAAAAAAAGAGGAAAAAAATTGATATTTCGCTAAAATTATTCGTTTTTCTTGCTTTTTTCAGTCAAATCTCGATAAAATAAGGAAAATCAAGGGAAAAAAGATGATAAAAATTGATATTTCGCTAAAATTATTCGTTTCTCTTGATTTTTTCGGTCAAATATCGATAAAATAAGGAAAATTAAGGGAAAAGAGAGGATAAAAATTGAAATTTCGCTCAAATTATTCGTTTTTCTTACTTTTTTCGGTCAAATCTCGATAAAATAAGGAAAATTAAGGGTAGAAAAGAGGAAAAAAATTGAAATTTCGCTAAAATTATTCGTTTTTCTTGCTTTTTTCGGTCAAATCTCGATAAAATGAGGAAAATTAAGGGAAAAAACGAGGATAAAAATTGATATTTTGCTAAAATTATTCGTTTTTCTTGTTTTTTCGGTCAAATATCGATAAAATAAGGAAAATCAAGGGAAAAAAGATGATAAAAATTGATATTTAGCTAAAATTATTCGTTTTTCTTGCTTTTTTCGGTCAAATCTCGATAAAATGTGGAAAATTAAGGGAAAAAAAAACTAAAACAATTGAAATTTCGCTTAAATTATTCGTTTTTCTTGCTTTTTTCGGTCAAATCTTGATAAAATGTGGAAAATTAAGGGAAAAAAAGACTAAAACAATTAAAATTTCGCTAAAATTATTCGTTTTTCTTGCTTTTTTCGGTCAAATCTTGATAAAATAAGGAAATTTAAGGGAAAAAAAGAGGAAAAAAATTGAAATTTCGCAAAATTATTCGTTTTTCTTGCTTTTTTCGGTCAAATCTCGATAAAATAAGGAAAATTAAGGGAAAAAAAGAGGAAAAAAATAGAAATTTCGCAAAAATTATTCGTTTTTCTTGCTTTTTTCGGTCTAATCTCGATAAAATAAGGAAAATTAAGGGTAAAAAAGAGGAAAAAAATTGAAATTTCGCTCAAATTATTCGTTTTTCTTGCTTTTTTCGGTCAAACCTCGATAAAATAAGGAAAATTTAGGGAAAAAAAAGAGGAAAAAAATAGAAATTTCGCTAAAATTATTCGTTTTTCTTGCTTTTTTCGGTCAAATCTCGATAAAATAAGGAAAATTAAGGGAAAAAAGAGGAAAAAAATAGAAATTTCGCTAAAATTATTCGTTTTTCTTGCTTTTTTCGGTCAAATCTCGATAAAATGAGGAAAATTAAGGGAAAAAAAGAGGATAAGAATTGATATTTCGCTAAAATTATTCGTTTTTCTTGCTTTTTTCGGTCAAATATCGATAAAATAAGGAAAATCAAGGGAAAAAAGATGAAAAAAATTGATATTTAGCTAAAATTATTCGTTTTTCTTGCTATTTTCGGTCAAATCTCGAAAAATGTGGAAAATTAAGGGAAAAAAAGAGGAAAAAAATTGACATTTCGCTAAAATTATTCGTTTTTCTTGCTTTTTTATGTCAAATCTCGATAAAATAACTAAAATTAAGGGAAAAAAAGAGGAAAAAAATTGAAATTTCGCTAAAATTATTCGTTTTTCTTGCTTTTTTCGGTCAAATCTCGATAAAATAAGGAAAATTAAGGGAATAAAAGAGGATGAAAATTGATATTTCGCTAAAATTATTCGTTTTTCTTGCTTTTTTCGGACAAACCTCGATAAAATAAGGAAAATTAAGGGAAAAAAAGAGGACAAAAATTGAAATTTCGCTAAAATTATTCGTTTTTCTTGCTTTTTTATGTCAAATCTCGATAAAATAAGGAAAATTAAGGGAAAAAAAGAGGATAAAAATTGATATTTCGCTAAAATTAATCGTTTTTCTTGCTTTTTTCGGTCAAATCTCGATAAAATAAGGAAAATTAAGGGAAATAAGAGGAAAAAAATAGAAATTTCGCTAAAATTATTCGTTTTTCTTGCATTTTTCGGTCAAATCTCGATAAAATAAGGAAAATTAAGGGTAGAAAAGAGGAAAAAAATTGAAATTTCGCTAAAATTATTCGTTTTTCTTGCTTTTTTCGGTCAAATCTCGATAAAATGAGGAAAATTAAGGGAAAAAACGAGGATAAAAATTGATATTTTGCTAAAATTATTCGTTTTTCTTGTTTTTTTCGGTCAAATATCGATAAAATAAGGAAAATCAAGGGAAAAAAGATGATAAAAATTGATATTTAGCTAAAATTATTCGCTTTTCTTGCTTTTTTCGGTCAAATCTCGATAAAATGTGGAAAATTAAGGGAAAAAAAGACTAAAACAATTAAAATTTCGCTAAAATTATTCGTTTTTCTTGCTTTTTTCGGTCAAATCTTGATAAAATAAGGAAATTTAAGGGAAAAAAAGAGGAAAAAAATTGAAATTTCGCAAAATTATTCGTTTTTCTTGCTTTTTTCGGTCAAATCTCGATAAAATAAGGAAAATTAAGGGAAAAAAAGAGGAAAAAAATAGAAATTTCGCAAAAATTATTCGTTTTTCTTGCTTTTTTCGGTCTAATCTCGATAAAATAAGGAAAATTAAGGGTAAAAAAGAGGAAAAAAATTGAAATTTCGCTCAAATTATTCGTTTTTCTTGCTTTTTTCGGTCAAACCTCGATAAAATAAGGAAAATTTAGGGAAAAAAAAGAGGAAAAAAATAGAAATTTCGCTAAAATTATTCGTTTTTCTTGCTTTTTTCGGTCAAATCTCGATAAAATAAGGAAAATTAAGGGAAAAAAGAGGAAAAAAATAGAAATTTCGCTAAAATTATTCTTTTTTCTTGCTTTTTTCGGTCAAATCTCGATAAAATAAGGAAAATTAAGGGTAAAAAAGAGGAAAAAAATTGAAATTTCGCTAAAATTATTCGTTTTTCTTGCTTTTTTCGGTCAAATCTTGATAAAATAAGGCAAATTAAGGGAATAAAAGAGGATAAAAATTGATATTTCGCTAAAATTATTCGTTTTTCTTGCTTTTTTCGGACAAACCTCGATAAAATAAGGAAAATTAAGGGAAAAAAAGAGGACAAAAATTGAAATTTCGCAAAAATTATTCGTTTTTCTTGCTTTTTTATGTCAAATCTCGATAAAATAAGGAAAATTAAGGGAAAAAAAGAGGATAAAAATTGATATTTCGCTAAATTTAATCGTTTTTCTTGCTTTTTTCGGTCAAATCTCGATAAAATAAGGAAAATTAAGGGAAAAAAGAGGAAAAAAATAGAAATTTCGCTAAAATTATTCGTTTTTCTTGCATTTTTCGGTCAAATCTCGATAAAATAAGGAAAATTAAGGGTAGAAAAGAGGAAAAAAATTGAAATTTCGCTAAAATTATTCGTTTTTCTTGCTTTTTTCGGTCAAATCTCGATAAAATGAGGAAAATTAAGGGAAAAAACGAGGATAAAAATTGATATTTTGCTAAAATTATTCGTTTTTCTTGTTTTTTCGGTCAAATATCGATAAAATAAGGAAAATCAAGGGAAAAAAGATGATAAAAATTGATATTTAGCTAAAATTATTCGTTTTTCTTGCTTTTTTCGGTCAAATCTCGATAAAATGTGGAAAATTAAGGGAAAAAAAGATTAAAACAATTGAAATTTCGCTAAAATTATTCGTTTTTCTTGCTTTTTTCGGTCAAATCTTGATAAAATAAGGAAATTTAAGGGAAAAAAAGAGGAAAAAAATTGAAATTTCGCAAAATTATTCGTTTTTCTTGCTCTTTTCGGTCAAATCTCGATAAAATAAGGAAAATTAAGGGAAAAAAAGAGGAAAAAAATATAAATTTCGCAAAAATTATTCGTTTTTCTTGCTTTTTTCGGTCTAATCTCGATAAAATAAGGAAAATTAAGGGTAAAAAAGAGGAAAAAAATTGAAATTTCGCTCAAATTATTCGTTTTTCTTGCTTTTTTCGGTCAAACCTCGATAAAATAAGGAAAATTAAGGGAAAAAAAGAGGAAAAAATTAGAAATTTCGCTAAAATTATTCGTTTTTCTTGCTTTTTTCGGTCAAATCTCGATAAAATAAGGAAAATTAAGGGAAAAAAGAGGAAAAAAATAGAAATTTCGCTAAAATTATTCTTTTTTCTTGCTTTTTTCGGTCAAATCTCGATAAAATAAGGAAAATTAAGGGTAAAAAAGAGGAAAAAAATTGAAATTTCGCTAAAATTATTCGTTTTTCTTGCTTTTTTCGGTCAAATCTCGATAAAATGAGGAAAATTAAGGGAAAAAACGAGGATAAAAATTGATATTTCGCTAAAATTATTTTTTTTTTCTCTTTTTTCGGTCAAATCTCGATAAAATTAGGAAAATCAAGGGAAAAAAGATGATAAAAATTGATATTTAGCTAAAATTATTCGTTTTTCTTGCTTTTTTCGGTCAAATCTCGATAAAATAAGGAAAATCAAGGGAACAAAGATGATAAAAATTGATATTTCGCTAAAATTATTCGTTTTTCTTTTTTTTTTCGGTCAAATCTCGATAAAATGAGGAAAATTAAGGGAAAAAAAGAGGAAAAAAATTGAAATTTCGCTAAAATTATTCGTTTTTCTTGGTTTTTCGGTCAAATCTCGATAAAATAAGGAAAATTAAGGGAATAAAAGAGGATAAAAATTGATATTTCGATAAAATTATTCGTTTTTCTTGCTTTTTTCGGACAAACCTCGATAAAATAAGGAAAATTAAGGGAAAAAAAGAGGACAAAAATTGAAATTTCGCTAAAATTATTCGTTTTTCTTACTTTTTTATGTCAATTCTCGATAAAATAAGGAAAATTAAGGGAAAAAAGAGGAAAAAAATTGAAATTTCGCTAAAATTATTCGTTTTTCTTGCTTTTTTCGGTCAAATCTCGAAAAAATAAGGAAAATTAAGGGAAAAAAAGAGGAAAAAAATTGATATTTCGCTAAAATTATTCGTTTTTCTTGCTTTTTTCAGTCAAATCTCGATAAAATAAGGAAAATCAAGGGAAAAAAGATGATAAAAATTGATATTTCGCTAAAATTGTTCGTTTCTCTTGATTTTTTCGGTCAAATCTCGATAAAATAAGGAAAATTAAGGGAAAAGAGAGGATAAAAATTGAAATTTCGCTCAAATTATTCGTTTTTCTTACTTTTTTCGGTCAAATCTCGATAAAATAAGGACAATTAAGGGAAAAAAAGAGGAAAAAAATAGAAATTTCGCTAAAATTATTCGTTTTTCTTGCTTTTTTCGGTCAAATCTCGATAAAATAAGGAAAATTAAGGGAAAAAAGAGGAAAAAAATAGAAATTTCGCTAAAATTATTCTTTTTTCTTGCTTTTTTCGGTCAAATCTCGATAAAATAAGGAAAATTAAGGGTAAAAAAGAGGAAAAAAATTGAAATTTCGCTAAAATTATTCGTTTTTCTTGCTTTTTTCGGTCAAATCTCAATAAAATGAGGAAAATTTAGGGAAAAAACGAGGATAAAAATAGATATTTCGCTAAAATTATTTTTTTTTTTCTCTTTTTTCGGTCAAATCTCGATAAAATTAGGAAAATCAAGGGAAAAAAGATGATAAAAATTGATATTTCGCTAAAATTATTCGTTTTTCTTGCTTTTTTCGGTCAAATCTCGATAAAATAAGGAAAATCAAGGGAAAAAAGATGATAAAAATTGATATTTCGCTAAAATTATTCGTTTTTCTTTTTTTTTTCGGTCAAATCTCGATAAAATGAGGAAAATTAAGGGAAAAAAAGAGGAAAAAAATTGAAATTTCGCTAAAATTATTCGTTTTTCTTGGTTTTTCGGTCAAATCTCGATAAAATAAGGAAAATTAAGGGAAAAAAAGAGGAAAAAAATTGAAATTTCGCTAAAATTATTCGTTTTTCTTGCTTTTTTCGGTCAAATCTCGATAAAATAAGGAAAATTAAGGGAAAAAAGAGGATAAAAATTGATATTTCGCTAAAATTATTCGTTTTTCTTGCTTATTTCGGTCAAATCTCGATAAAATAACGAAAATTAAGGGAAAAAAGAGGAAAAAAATTGAAATTTCGCTAAAATTATTCGTTTTTCTTGCTTTTTTCGGTCAAATCTCGAAAAAATAAGGAAAATTAAGGGAAAAAAAGAGGAAAAAAATTGAAATTTCGCTAAAATTATTCGTTTCTCTTGCTTTTTTCGGTAAAATCTCGTTAAATGAGGAGAATGAAGGAAAAAAAGAGGAAAACATTTGAAATTTCGCTAAAATTATTCGTTTTTCTTGCTTTTTTTGGTCAAATCTCGATAAAATAAGGAAAATTAAGGGAAAAAAGAGGATAAAAATTGATATTTCGCTAAAATTATTCGTTTTTCTTGCTTTTTTCGGTCAAATCTCGATAAAATAAGGAAAATTAAGGGAAAAAAGAGGAAAAAAATAGAAATTTCGCTAAAATTATTCGTTTTTCTTGCTTTTTTCGGTCAAATCTTGATAAAATAAGGAAAATTAAGGGAAAAAAAGACTAAAACAATTGAAATTTCGCTAAAATTATTCGTTTTTCTTGCTTCTTTCGGTCAAATCTCGATAAAATAAGGAAAATTAAGGGAAAAAAAGAGGAAAAAAATTGATATTTCGCTAAAATTATTCGTTTTTCTTGCTTTTTTCAGTCAAATCTCGATAAAATAAGGAAAATCAAGGGAAAAAAGATGATAAAAATTGATATTTCGCTAAAATTATTCGTTTCTCTTGATTTTTTCGGTCAAATATCGATAAAATAAGGAAAATTAAGGGAAAAGAGAGGATAAAAATTGAAATTTCGCTTAAATTATTCGTTTTTCTTACTTTTTTCGGTCAAATCTCGATAAAATAAGGAAAATTAAGGGTAGAAAAGAGGAAAAAAATTGAAATTTCGCTAAAATTATTCGTTTTTCTTGCTTTTTTCGGTCAAATCTCGATAAAATGAGGAAAATTAAGGGAAAAAACGAGGATAAAAATTGATATTTTGCTAAAATTATTCGTTTTTCTTGTTTTTTCGGTCAAATATCGATAAAATAAGGAAAATCAAGGGAAAAAAGATGATAAAAATTGATATTTAGCTAAAATTATTCGTTTTTCTTGCTTTTTTCGGTCAAATCTCGATAAAATGTGGAAAATTAAGGGAAAAAAAGACTAAAACAATTGAAATTTCGCTAAAATTATTCGTTTTTCTTGCTTTTTTCGGTCAAATCTTGATAAAATGTGGAAAATTAAGGGAAAAAAAGACTAAAACAATTAAAATTTCGCTAAAATTATTCGTTTTTCTTGCTTTTTTCGGTCAAATCTTGATAAAATAAGGAAATTTAAGGGAAAAAAAGAGGAAAAAAATTGAAATTTCGCAAAATTATTCGTTTTTCTTGCTTTTTTCGGTCAAATCTCGATAAAATAAGGAAAATTAAGGGAAAAAAAGAGGATAAAAATTGATATTTCGCTAAATTTAATCGTTTTTCTTGCTTTTTTCGGTCAAATCTCGATAAAATAAGGAAAATTAAGGGAAAAAAGAGGAAAAAAATAGAAATTTCGCTAAAATTATTCGTTTTTCTTGCATTTTTCGGTCAAATCTCGATAAAATAAGGAAAATTAAGGGTAGAAAAGAGGAAAAAAATTGAAATTTCGCTAAAATTATTCGTTTTTCTTGCTTTTTTCGGTCAAATCTCGATAAAATGAGGAAAATTAAGGGAAAAAACGAGGATAAAAATTGATATTTTGCTAAAATTATTCGTTTTTCTTGTTTTTTCGGTCAAATATCGATAAAATAAGGAAAATCAAGGGAAAAAAGATGATAAAAATTGATATTTAGCTAAAATTATTCGTTTTTCTCGATAAAATGTGGAAAATTAAGGGAAAAAAAGATTAAAACAATTAAAATTTCGCTAAAATTATTCGTTTTTCTTGCTTTTTTCGGTCAAATCTTGATAAAATAAGGAAATTTAAGGGAAAAAAGAGGAAAAAAATTGAAATTTCGCAAAATTATTCGTTTTTCTTGCTCTTTTCGGTCAAATCTCGATAAAATAAGGAAAATTAAGGGAAAAAAAGAGGATAAAAATTGATATTTCGCTAAAATTATTTTTTTTTTTCTCTTTTTTCGGTCAAATCTCGATAAAATTAGGAAAATCAAGGGAAAAAAGATGATAAAAATTGATATTTAGCTAAAATTATTCGTTTTTCTTGCTTTTTTCGGTCAAATCTCGATAAAATGTGGAAAATTAAGGGAAAAAAAGATTAAAACAATTGAAATTTCGCTAAAATTATTCGTTTTTCTTGCTTTTTTCGGTCAAATCTTGATAAAATAAGGAAATTTAAGGGAAAAAAAGAGGAAAAAAATTGAAATTTCGCAAAATTATTCGTTTTTCTTGCTCTTTTCGGTCAAATCTCGATAAAATAAGGAAAATTAAGGGAAAAAAAGAGGAAAAAAATAGAAATTTCGCAACAATTATTCGTTTTTCTTGCTTTTTTCGGTCTAATCTCGATAAAATAAGGAAAATTAAGGGTAAAAAAGAGGAAAAAAATTGAAATTTCGCTCAAATTATTCGTTTTTCTTGCTTTTTTCGGTCAAACCTCGATAAAATAAGGAAAATTAAGGGAAAAAAAGAGGAAAAAATTAGAAATTTCGCTAAAATTATTCGTTTTTCTTGCTTTTTTCGGTCAAATCTCGATAAAATAAGGAAAATTAAGGGAAAAAAGAGGAAAAAAATAGAAATTTCGCTAAAATTATTCTTTTTTCTTGCTTTTTTCGGTCAAATCTCGATAAAATAAGGAAAATTAAGGGTAAAAAAGAGGAAAAAAATTGAAATTTCGCTAAAATTATTCGTTTTTCTTGCTTTTTTCGGTCAAATCTCGATAAAATGAGGAAAATTAAGGGAAAAAACGAGGATAAAAATTGATATTTCGCTAAAATTATTTTTTTTTTTCTCTTTTTTCGGTCAAATCTCGATAAAATTAGGAAAATCAAGGGAAAAAAGATGATAAAAATTGATATTTAGCTAAAATTATTCGTTTTTCTTGCTTTTTTCGGTCAAATCTCGATAAAATAAGGAAAATCAAGGGAAAAAAGATGATAAAAATTGATATTTCGCTAAAATTATTCGTTTTTCTTTTTTTTTTCGGTCAAATCTCGATAAAATGAGGAAAATTAAGGGAAAAAAAGAGGAAAAAAATTGAAATTTCGCTAAAATTATTCGTTTTTCTTGGTTTTTCGGTCAAATCTCGATAAAATAAGGAAAATTAAGGGAATAAAAGAGGATAAAAATTGATATTTCGCTAAAATTATTCGTTTTTCTTGCTTTTTTCGGACAAACCTCGATAAAATAAGGAAAATTAAGGGAAAAAAAGAGGACAAAAATTGAAATTTCGCTAAAATTATTCGTTTTTCTTGCTTTTTTATGTCAAATCTCGATAAAATAAGGAAAATTAAGGGATAAAAGAGGAAAAAAATTGAAATTTCGCTAAAATTATTCGTTTTTCTTGCTTTTTTCGGTCAAATCTCGAAAAAATAAGGAAAATTAAGGGAAAAAAAGAGGAAAAAAATTGATATTTCGCTAAAATTATTCGTTTTTCTTGCTTTTTTCAGTCAAATCTCGATAAAATAAGGAAAATCAAGGGAAAAAAGATGATAAAAATTGATATTTCGCTAAAATTGTTCGTTTCTCTTGATTTTTTCGGTCAAATCTCGATAAAATAAGGAAAATTAAGGGAAAAGAGAGGATAAAAATTGAAATTTCGCTCAAATTATTCGTTTTTCTTACTTTTTTCGGTCAAATCTCGATAAAATAAGGAAAATTAAGGGAAAAAAAGAGGAAAAAAATAGAAATTTCGCTAAAATTATTCGTTTTTCTTGCTTTTTTCGGTCAAATCTCGATAAAATAAGGAAAATTAAGGGAAAAAAGAGGAAAAAAATAGAAATTTCGCTAAAATTATTCTTTTTACTTGCTTTTTTCGGTCAAATCTCGATAAAATAAGGAAAATTAAGGGTAAAAAAGAGGAAAAAAATTGAAATTTCGCTAAAATTATTCGTTTTTCTTGCTTTTTTCGGTCAAATCTCAATAAAATGAGGAAAATTAAGGGAAAAAACGAGGATAAAAATAGATATTTCGCTAAAATTATTTTTTTTTTCTCTTTTTTCGGTCAAATCTCGATAAAATTAGGAAAATCAAGGGAAAAAAGATGATAAAAATTGATATTTCGCTAAAATTATTCGTTTTTCTTGCTTTTTTCGGTCAAATCTCGATAAAATAAGGAAAATCAAGGGAAAAAAGATGATAAAAATTGATATTTCGCTAAAATTATTCGTTTTTCTTTTTTTTTTCGGTCAAATCTCGATAAAATGAGGAAAATTAAGGGAAAAAAAGAGGAAAAAAATTGAAATTTCGCTAAAATTATTCGTTTTTCTTGGTTTTTCGGTCAAATCTCGATAAAATAAGGAAAATTAAGGGAAAAAAAGAAGAAAAAAATTGAAATTTCGCTAAAATTATTCGTTTTTCTTGCTTTTTTCGGTCAAATCTCGATAAAATAAGGAAAATTAAGGGAAAAAAGAGGATAAAAATTGATATTTCGCTAAAATTATTCGTTTTTCTTGCTTATTTCGGTCAAATCTCGATAAAATAACGAAAATTAAGGGAAAAAAGAGGAAAAAAATTGAAATTTCGCTAAAATTATTCGTTTTTCTTGCTTTTTTCGGTCAAATCTCGAAAAAATAAGGAAAATTAAGGGAAAAAAAGAGGAAAAAAATTGAAATTTCGCTAAAATTATTCGTTTCTCTTGCTTTTTTCGGTAAAATCTCGTTAAATGAGGAGAATGAAGGAAAAAAAGAGGAAAACATTTGAAATTTCGCTAAAATTATTCGTTTTTCTTGCTTTTTTTGGTCAAATCTCGATAAAATAAGGAAAATTAAGGGAAAAAAGAGGATAAAAATTGATATTTCGCTAAAATTATTCGTTTTTCTTGCTTTTTTCGGTCAAATCTCGATAAAATAAGGAAAATTAAGGGAAAAAAGAGGAAAAAAATAGAAATTTCGCTAAAATTATTCGTTTTTCTTGCTTTTTTCGGTCAAATCTTGATAAAATAAGGAAAATTAAGGGAAAAAAAGACTAAAACAATTGAAATTTCGCTAAAATTATTCGTTTTTCTTGCTTCTTTCGGTCAAATCTCGATAAAATAAGGAAAATTAAGGGAAAAAAAGAGGAAAAAAATTGATATTTCGCTAAAATTATTCGTTTTTCTTGCTTTTTTCAGTCAAATCTCGATAAAATAAGGAAAATCAAGGGAAAAAAGATGATAAAAATTGATATTTCGCTAAAATTATTCGTTTCTCTTGATTTTTTCGGTCAAATATCGATAAAATAAGGAAAATTAAGGGAAAAGAGAGGATAAAAATTGAAATTTCGCTCAAATTATTCGTTTTTCTTACTTTTTTCGGTCAAATCTCGATAAAATAAGGAAAATTAAGGGTAGAAAAGAGGAAAAAAATTGAAATTTCGCTAAAATTATTCGTTTTTTTTGCTTTTTTCGGTCAAATCTCGATAAAATGAGGAAAATTAAGGGAAAAAACGAGGATAAAAATTGATATTTTGCTAAAATTATTCGTTTTTCTTGTTTTTTCGGTCAAATATCGATAAAATAAGGAAAATCAAGGGAAAAAAGATGATAAAAATTGATATTTAGCTAAAATTATTCGTTTTTCTTGCTTTTTTCGGTCAAATCTCGATAAAATGTGGAAAATTAAGGGAAAAAAAGACTAAAACAATTGAAATTTCGCTAAAATTATTCGTTTTTCTTGCTTTTTTCGGTCAAATCTTGATAAAATAAGGAAATTTAAGGGAAAAAAAGAGGAAAAAAATTGAAATTTCGCAAAATTATTCGTTTTTCTTGCTTTTTTCGGTCAAATCTCGATAAAATAAGGAAAATTAAGGGAAAAAAAGAGGAAAAAAATTGATATTTCGCTAAAATTATTTTTTTTTTCTCTTTTTTCGGTCAAATCTCGATAAAATTAGGAAAATCAAGGGAAAAAAGATGATAAAAATTGATATTTAGCTAAAATTATTCGTTTTTCTTGCTTTTTTCGGTCAAATCTCGATAAAATAAGGAAAATCAAGGGAAAAAAGATGATAAAAATTGATATTTCGCTAAAATTATTCGTTTTTCTTTTTTTTTTCGGTCAAATCTCGATAAAATAAGGAAAATTAAGGGAAAAAAAGAGGAAAAAATTGAAATTTCGCTAAAATTATTCGTTTTTCTTGCTTTTTTCGGTCAAATCTCGATAAAATAAGGAAAATTAAGGGAAAAAAGAGGATAAAAATTGATATTTCGCTAAAATTATTCGTTTTTCTTGCTTTTTTCGGTCAAATCTCGATAAAATAAGGAAAATTAAGGGAAAAAAGAGGAAAAAAATTGAAATTTCGCTAAAATTATTCGTTTTTCTTGCTTTTTTTGGTCAAATCTCGAAAAAATAAGGAAAATTAAGGGAAAAAAAGAGGAAAAAAATTGATATTTCGCTAAAATTATTCGTTTTTCTTGCTTTTTTCAGTCAAATCTCGATAAAATAAGGAAAATCAAGGGAAAAAAGATGATAAAAATTGATATTTCGCTAAAATTGTTCGTTTCTCTTGATTTTTTCGGTCAAATCTCGATAAAATAAGGAAAATTAAGGGAAAAGAGAGGATAAAAATTGAAATTTCGCTCAAATTATTCGTTTTTCTTACTTTTTTCGGTCAAATCTCGATAAAATAAGGAAAATTAAGGGAAAAAAAGAGGAAAAAAATAGAAATTTCGCTAAAATTATTCGTTTTTCTTGCTTTTTTCGGTCAAATCTCGATAAAATAAGGAAAATTAAGGGAAAAAAGAGGAAAAAAATAGAAATTTCGCTAAAATTATTCTTTTTTCTTGCTTTTTTCGGTCAAATCTCGATAAAATAAGGAAAATTAAGGGTAAAAAAGAGGAAAAAAATTGAAATTTCGCTAAAATTATTCGTTTTTCTTGCTTTTTTCGGTCAAATCTCGATAAAATGAGGAAAATTAAGGGAAAAAACGAGGATAAAAATAGATATTTCGCTAAAATTATTTTTTTTTTCTCTTTTTTCGGTCAAATCTCGATAAAATTAGGAAAATCAAGGGAAAAAAGATGATAAAAATTGATATTTCGCTAAAATTATTCGTTTTTCTTGCTTTTTTCGGTCAAATCTCGATAAAATAAGGAAAATCAAGGGAAAAAAGATGATAAAAATTGATATTTCGCTAAAATTATTCGTTTTTCTTTTTTTTTCGGTCAAATCTCGATAAAATGAGGAAAATTAAGGGAAAAAAAGAGGAAAAAAATTGAAATTTCGCTAAAATTATTCGTTTTTCTTGCTTTTTCGGTCAAATCTCGATAAAATAAAGAAAATTAAGGGAAAAAAAGAGGAAAAAAATTGAACTTTCGCTAAAATTATTCGTTTTTCTTGCTTTTTTCGGTCAAATCTCGATAAAATAAGGAAAATTAAGGGAAAAAAGAGGATAAAAATTGATATTTCGCTAAAATTATTCGTTTTTCTTGCTTATTTCGGTCAAATCTCGATAAAATAACGAAAATTAAGGGAAAAAAGAGGAAAAAAATTGAAATTTCGCTAAAATTATTCGTTTTTCTTGCTTTTTTCGGTCAAATCTCGAAAAAATAAGGAAAATTAAGGGAAAAAAAGAGGAAAAAAATTGAAATTTCGCTAAAATTATTCGTTTCTCTTGCTTTTTTCGGTAAAATCTCGTTAAATGAGGAGAATGAAGGAAAAAAAGAGGAAAACATTTGAAATTTCGCTAAAATTATTCGTTTTTCTTGCTTTTTTGGTCAAATCTCGATAAAATAAGGAAAATTAAGGGAAAAAAGAGGATAAAAATTGATATTTCGCTAAAATTATTCGTTTTTCTTGCTTTTTTCGGTCAAATCTCGATAAAATAAGGAAAATTAAGGGAAAAAAGAGGAAAAAAATAGAAATTTCGCTAAAATTATTCGTTTTTCTTGCTTTTTTCGGTCAAATCTTGATAAAATAAGGAAAATTAAGGGAAAAAAAGACTAAAACAATTGAAATTTCGCTAAAATTATTCGTTTTTCTTGCTTCTTTCGGTCAAATCTCGATAAAATAAGGAAAATTAAGGGAAAAAAAGAGGAAAAAAATTGATATTTCGCTAAAATTATTCGTTTTTCTTGCTTTTTTCAGTCAAATCTCGATAAAATAAGGAAAATCAAGGGAAAAAAGATGATAAAAATTGATATTTCGCTAAAATTATTCGTTTCTCTTGATTTTTTCGGTCAAATCTCGATAAAATAAGGAAAATTAAGGGAAAAGAGAGGATAAAAATTGAAATTTCGCTCAAATTATTCGTTTTTCTTACTTTTTTCGGTCAAATCTCGATAAAATAAGGAAAATTAAGGGTAGAAAAGAGGAAAAAAATTGAAATTTCGCTAAAATTATTCGTTTTTCTTGCTTTTTTCGGTCAAATCTCGATAAAATGAGGAAAATTAAGGGAAAAAACGAGGATAAAAATTGATATTTTGCTAAAATTATTCGTTTTTCTTGTTTTTTCGGTCAAATATCGATAAAATAAGGAAAATCAAGGGAAAAAAGATGATAAAAATTGATATTTAGCTAAAATTATTCGTTTTTCTTGCTTTTTTCGGTCAAATCTCGATAAAATGTGGAAAATTAAGGGAAAAAAAGACTAAAACAATTGAAATTTCGCTAAAATTATTCGTTTTTCTTGCTTTTTTCGGTCAGATCTTGATAAAATAAGGAAATTTAAGGGAAAAAAAGAGGAAAAAAATTGAAATTTCGCAAAATTATTCGTTTTTCTTGCTTTTTTCGGTCAAATCTCGATAAAATAAGGAAAATTAAGGGAAAAAAAGAGGAAAAAAATAGAAATTTCGCAAAAATTATTCGTTTTTCTTGCTTTTTTCGGTCTAATCTCGATAAAATAAGGAAAATTAAGGGTAAAAAAGAGGAAAAAAATTAAAATTTCGCTCAAATTATTCGTTTTTCTTGCTTTTTTCGGTCAAACCTCGATAAAATAAGGAAAATTAAGGGAAAAAAAGAGGAAAAAAATAGAAATTTCGCTAAAATTATTCGTTTTTCTTGCTTTTTTCGGTCAAATCTCGATAAAATAAGGAAAATTAAGGGAAAAAAGAGGAAAAAAATAGAAATTTCGCTAAAATTATTCTTTTTTCTTGCTTTTTTCGGTCAAATCTCGATAAAATAAGGAAAATTAAGGGTAAAAAAGAGGAAAAAAATTGAAATTTCGCTAAAATTATTCGTTTTTCTTGCTTTTTTCGGTCAAATCTCGATAAAATGAGGAAAATTAAGGGAAAAAACGAGGATAAAAATTGATATTTCGCTAAAATTATTTTTTTTTTTCTCTTTTTTCGGTCAAATCTCGATAAAATTAGGAAAATCAAGGGAAAAAAGATGATAAAAATTGATATTTAGCTAAAATTATTCGTTTTTCTTGCTTTTTTCGGTCAAATCTCGATAAAATAAGGAAAATCAAGGGTAAAAAGATGATAAAAATTGATATTTCGCTAAAATTATTCGTTTTTCTTTTTTTTTCGGTCAAATCTCGATAAAATGAGGAAAATTAAGGGAAAAAAAGAGGAAAAAAATTGAAATTTCGCTAAAATTATTCGTTTTTCTTGGTTTTTCGGTCAAATCTCGATAAAATAAGGAAAATTAAGGGAAAAAAAGAGGAAAAAAATTGAAATTTCGCTAAAATTATTCGTTTTTCTTGCTTTTTTCGGTCAAATCTCGATAAAATAAGGAAAATTAAGGGAAAAAAGAGGATAAAAATTGATATTTCGCTAAAATTATTCGTTTTTCTTGCTTTTTTCGGTCAAATCTCGATAAAATAAGGAAAATTAAGGGAAAAAAGAGGAAAAAAATTGAAATTTCGCTAAAATTATTCGTTTCTCTTGCTTTTTTCGGTAAAATCTCGTTAAATGAGGAGAATGAAGGAAAAAAAGAGGAAAACATTTGAAATTTCGCTAAAATTATTCGTTTTTCTTGCTTTTTTTGGTCAAATCTCGATAAAATAAGGAAAATTAAGGGAAAAAAGAGGATAAAAATTGATATTTCGCTAAAATTATTCGTTTTTCTTGCTTTTTTCGGTCAAATCTCGATAAAATAAGGAAAATTAAGGGAAAAAAGAGGAAAAAAATAGAAATTTCGCTAAAATTATTCGTTTTTCTTGCTTTTTTCGGTCAAATCTTGATAAAATAAGGAAAATTAAGGGTAAAAAAGAGGAAAAAAATTGAAATTTCGCTCAAATTATTCGTTTTTCTTGCTTTTTTCGGTCAAATCTCGATAAAATAAGGAAAATTAAGGGAAAAAAAAAGGAAAAAACTTGAAATTATGCAAAAAATATTCGTTTTTCTTCCTTTTTTCGGTCAAATCTCGATAAAATAAGGAAAATAAAGGGAAAAAAAGAGGAAAAAAATTGAAATTTCGCTAAAATTATTCGTTTTTCTTGCTTTTTTCGGTCAAATCTCGATAAAATAAGGAAAATTAAGGGAAAAAAAGAGGAAAAAAATTGAAATTTCGCTCAAATTATTCAATTTTCTTGCTTTTTTCGGTCAAATCTCGATAAAATAAGGAAAATTAAGGGAAAAAAAGAGGATAAAAATTGATATTTCGCTAAAATTATTCGTTTTTCTTGCTTTTTTCAGTCAAATCTCGATAAAATAAGGAAAATCAAGGGAAAAAAGATGATAAAAATTGATATTTCGCTAAAATTATTCGTTTCTCTTGATTTTTTCGGTCAAATCTCGATAAAATAAGGAAAATTAAGGGAAAAGAGAGGATAAAAATTGAAATTTCGCCCAAATTATTCGTTTTTCTTACTTTTTTCGGTCAAATCTCGATAAAATAAGGAAAATTAAGGGAAAAAAAGAGGAAAAAAATAGAAATTTCGCTAAAATTATTCGTTTTTCTTGCTCTTTTCGGTCAAATCTCGATAAAATAAGGAAAATTAAGGGAAAAAAAGAGGAAAAAAATTGAAATTTCGCTCAAATTATTCAATTTTCTTGCTTTTTTCGGTCAAATCTGGATAAAATAAGGAAAATTAAGGGAAAAAAAGAGGATAAAAATTGATATTTCGCTAAAATTATTCGTTTTTCTTGCTTTTTTCAGTCAAATCTCGATAAAATAAGGAAAATCAAGGGAAAAAAGATGATAAAAATTGATATTTCGCTAAAATTATTCGTTTCCCTTGATTTTTTCGGTCAAATCTCGATAAAATAAGGAAAATTAAGGGAAAAGAGAGGATAAAAATTGAAATTTCGCTCAAATTATTCGTTTTTCTTACTTTTTTCGGTCAAATCTCGATAAAATAAGGAAAATTAAGGGAAAAAAAGAGGAAAAAAATAGAAATTTCGCTAAAATTATTCGTTTTTCTTGCTTTTTTCGGTCAAATCTCGATAAAATAAGGAAAATTAAGGGAAAAAAGAGGAAAAAAATAGAAATTTCGCTAAAATTATTCTTTTTTCTTGCTTTTTTCGGTCAAATCTCGATAAAATAAGGAAAATTAAGGGTAAAAAAGAGGAAAAAAATTGAAATTTCGCTAAAATTATTCGTTTTTCTTGCTTTTTTTCGGTCAAATCTCGATAAAATGAAGAAAATTAAGGGAAAAAACGAGGATAAAAATAGATATTTCGCTAAAATTATTTTTTTTTCTCTTTTTTCGGTCAAATCTCGATAAAATTAGGAAAATCAAGGGAAAAAAGATGATAAAAATTGATATTTCGCTAAAATTATTCGTTTTTCTTGCTTTTTTCGGTCAAATCTCGATAAAATAAGGAAAATCAAGGGAAAAAAGATGATAAAAATTGATATTTCGCTAAAATTATTCGTTTTTCTTTTTTTTTTCGGTCAAATCTCGATAAAATGAGGAAAATTAAGGGAAAAAAAGAGGAAAAAAATTGAAATTTCGCTAAAATTATTCGTTTTTCTTGGTTTTTCGGTCAAATCTCGATAAAATAAGGAAAATTAAGGGAAAAAAAGAGGAAAAAAATTGAAATTTCGCTAAGGTTATTCGTTTTTCATGCTTTTTTCGGTCAAATCTCGATAAAATAAGGAAAATTAAGGGAAAAAAGAGGATAAAAATTGATATTTCGCTAAAATTATTCGTTTTTCTTGCTTTTTTCAGTCAAATCTCGATAAAATAAGGAAAATCAAGGGAAAAAAGATGATAAAAATTGATATTTCGCTAAAATTATTCGTTTCCCTTGATTTTTTCGGTCAAATCTCGATAAAATAAGGAAAATTAAGGGAAAAGAGAGGATAAAAATTGAAATTTCGCTCAAATTATTCGTTTTTCTTACTTTTTTCGGTCAAATCTCGATAAAATAAGGAAAATTAAGGGAAAAAAAGAGGAAAAAAATAGAAATTTCGCTAAAATTATTCGTTTTTCTTGCTTTTTTCGGTCAAATCTCGATAAAATAAGGAAAATTAAGGGAAAAAAGAGGAAAAAAATAGAAATTTCGCTAAAATTATTCTTTTTTCTTGCTTTTTTCGGTCAAATCTCGATAAAATAAGGAAAATTAAGGGTAAAAAAGAGGAAAAAAATTGAAATTTCGCTAAAATTATTCGTTTTTCTTGCTTTTTTCGGTCAAATCTCGATAAAATGAAGAAAATTAAGGGAAAAAACGAGGATAAAAATAGATATTTCGCTAAAATTATTTTTTTTTTCTCTTTTTTCGGTCAAATCTCGATAAAATTAGGAAAATCAAGGGAAAAAAGATGATAAAAATTGATATTTAGCTAAAATTATTCGTTTTTCTTGCTTTTTTCGGTCAAATCTCGATAAAATAAGGAAAATCAAGGGAAAAAAGATGATAAAAATTGATATTTCGCTAAAATTATTCGTTTTTCTTTTTTTTTTCGGTCAAATCTCGATAAAATGAGGAAAATTAAGGGAAAAAAAGAGGAAAAAAATTGAAATTTCGCTAAAATTATTCGTTTTTCTTGGTTTTCCGGTCAAATCTCGAAAAAATAAGGAACATTAAGGGAAAAAAAGAGGAAAAAAATAGAAATTTCGCTAAAATTATTCGTTTTTCTTGCTTTTTTCGGTCAAATCTCGATAAAATAAGGAAAATTAAGGGAAAAAAGAGGAAAAAAATAGAAATTTCGCTAAAATTATTCTTTTTTCTTGCTTTTTTCGGTCAAATCTCGATAAAATAAGGAAAATTAAGGGTAAAAAAGAGGAAAAAAATTGAAATTTCGCTAAAATTATTCGTTTTTCTTGCTTTTTTCGGTCAAATCTCGATAAAATGAAGAAAATTAAGGGAAAAAACGAGGATAAAAATAGATATTTCGCTAAAATTATTTTTTTTTTCTCTTTTTTCGGTCAAATCTCGATAAAATTAGGAAAATCAAGGGAAAAAAGATGATAAAAATTGATATTTAGCTAAAATTATTCGTTTTTCTTGCTTTTTTCGGTCAAATCTCGATAAAATAAGGAAAATCAAGGGAAAAAAGATGATAAAAATTGATATTTCGCTAAAATTATTCGTTTTTCTTTTTTTTTTCGGTCAAATCTCGATAAAATGAGGAAAATTAAGGGAAAAAAAGAGGAAAAAAATTGAAATTTCGCTAAAATTATTCGTTTTTCTTGGTTTTCCGGTCAAATCTCGAAAAAATAAGGAACATTAAGGGAAAAAAAGAGGAAAAAAATTGAAATTTCGCTAAAATTATTCGTTTTTCTTGCTTTTTTCGGTCAAATCTCGATAAAATAAGGAAAATTAAGGGAAAAAAGAGGATAAAAATTGATATTTCGCTAAAATTATTCGTTTTTCTTGCTTTTTTCGGTCAAATCTCGAAAAAATAAGGAAAATTAAGGGAAAAAAAGAGGAAAAAATTGATATTTCGCTAAAATTATTCGTTTTTCTTGCTTTTTTCAGTCAAATCTCGATAAAATAAGGAAAATCAAGGGAAAAAAGATGATAAAAATTGATATTTCGCTAAAATTGTTCGTTTCTCTTGATTTTTTCGGTCAAATCTCGATAAAATAAGGAACATTAAGGGAAAAGAGAGGATAAAAATTGAAATTTCGCTCAAATTATTCGTTTTTCTTACTTTTTTCGGTCAAATCTCGATAAAATAAGGAAAATTAAGGGAAAAAAAGAGGAAAAAAATAGAAATTTCGCTAAAATTATTCGTTTTTCTTGCTTTTTTCGGTCAAATCTCGATAAAATAAGGAAAATTAAGGGAAAAAAGAGGAAAAAAATAGAAATTTCGCTAAAATTATTCTTTTTTCTTGCTTTTTTCGGTCAAATCTCGATAAAATAAGGAAAATTAAGGGTAAAAAAGAGGAAAAAAATTGAAATTTCGCTAAAATTATTCGTTTTTCTTGCTTTTTTCGGTCAAATCTCGATAAAATGAGGAAAATTAAGGGAAAAAACGAGGATAAAAATAGATATTTCGCTAAAATTATTTTTTTTTTCTCTTTTTTCGGTCAAATCTCGATAAAATTAGGAAAATCAAGGGAAAAAAGATGATAAAAATTGATATTTCGCTAAAATTATTCGTTTTTCTTGCTTTTTTCGGTCAAATCTCGATAAAATAAGGAAAATCAAGGGAAAAAAGATGATAAAAATTGATATTTCGCTAAAATTATTCGTTTTTCTTTTTTTTTCGGTCAAATCTCGATAAAATGAGGAAAATTAAGGGAAAAAAAGAGGAAAAAAATTGAAATTTCGCTAAAATTATTCGTTTTTCTTGGTTTTTCGGTCAAATCTCGATAAAATAAGGAAAATTAAGGGAAAAAAAGAGGAAAAAAATTGAAATTTCGCTAAAATTATTCGTTTTTCTTGCTTTTTTCGGTCAAATCTCGATAAAATAAGGAAAATTAAGGGAAAAAAGAGGATAAAAATTGATATTTCGCTAAAATTATTCGTTTTTCTTGCTTATTTCGGTCAAATCTCGATAAAATAAGGAAAATCAAGGGAAAAAAGATGAAAAAATTGATATTTCGCTAAAATTATTCGTTTCTCTTGATTTTTTCGGTCAAATCTCGATAAAATAAGGAAAATTAAGGGAAAAGAGAGGATAAAAATTGAAATTTCGCTCAAATTATTCGTTTTTCTTACTTTTTTCGGTCAAATCTCGATAAAATAAGGAAAATTAAGGGTAGAAAAGAGGAAAAAAATTGAAATTTCGCTAAAATTATTCGTTTTTCTTGCTTTTTTCGGTCAAATCTCGATAAAATGAGGAAAATTAAGGGAAAAAACGAGGATAAAAATTGATATTTTGCTAAAATTATTCGTTTTTCTTGTTTTTTCGGTCAAATATCGATAAAATAAGGAAAATCAAGGGAAAAAAGATGATAAAAATTGATATTTAGCTAAAATTATTCGTTTTTCTTGCTTTTTTCGGTCAAATCTCGATAAAATGTGGAAAATTAAGGGAAAAAAAGACTAAAACAATTGAAATTTCGCTAAAATTATTCGTTTTTCTTGCTTTTTTCGGTCAAATCTTGATAAAATAAGGAATTTTAAGGGAAAAAAAGAGGAAAAAAATTGAAATTTCGCAAAATTATTCGTTTTTCTTGCTTTTTTCGGTCAAATCTCGATAAAATAAGGAAAATTAAGGGAAAAAAAGAGGAAAAAAATAGAAATTTCGCAAAAATTATTCGTTTTTCTTGCTTTTTTCGGTCTAATCTCGATAAAATAAGGAAAATTAAGGGTAAAAAAGAGGAAAAAAATTAAAATTTCGCTCAAATTATTCGTTTTTCTTGCTTTTTTCGGTCAAACCTCGATAAAATAAGGAAAATTAAGGGAAAAAAAGAGGAAAAAAATAGAAATTTCGCTAAAATTATTCGTTTTTCTTGCTTTTTTCGGTCAAATCTCGATAAAATAAGGAAAATTAAGGGAAAAAAGAGGAAAAAAATAGAAATTTCGCTAAAATTATTCTTTTTTCTTGCTTTTTTCGGTCAAATCTCGATAAAATAAGGAAAATTAAGGGTAAAAAAGAGGAAAAAAATTGAAATTTCGCTAAAATTATTCGTTTTTCTTGCTTTTTTCGGTAAAATCTCGTTAAATGAGGAGAATGAAGGAAAAAAAGAGGAAAACATTTGAAATTTCGCTAAAATTATTCGTTTTTCTTGCTTTTTTTGGTCAAATCTCGATAAAATAAGGAAAATTAAGGGAAAAAAGAGGATAAAAATTGATATTTCGCTAAAATTATTCGTTTTTCTTGCTTTTTTTCGGTCAAATCTCGATAAAATAAGGAAAATTAAGGGAAAAAAGAGGAAAAAAATAGAAATTTCGCTAAAATTATTCGTTTTTCTTGCTTTTTTTCGGTCAAATCTTGATAAAATAAGGAAAATTAAGGGTAAAAAAGAGGAAAAAAATTGAAATTTCGCTCAAATTATTCGTTTTTCTTGCTTCTTTCGGTCAAATCTCGATAAAATAAGGAAAATTAAGGGAAAAAAAAAAGGAAAAAACTTGAAATTATGCAAAAATTATTCGTTTTTCTTCCTTTTTTCGGTCAAATCTCGATAAAATAAGGAAAATAAAGGGAAAAAAAGAGGAAAAAAATTGAAATTTCGCTAAAATTATTCGTTTTTCTTGATTTTTTCGGTCAAATCTCGATAAAATAAGGAAAATTAAGGGAAAAAAAGAGGAAAAAAATTGAAATTTCGCTCAAATTATTCAATTTTCTTGCTTTTTTCGGTCAAATCTCGATAAAATAAGGAAAATTAAGGGAAAAAAAGAGGATAAAAATTGATATTTCGCTAAAATTATTCGTTTTTCTTGCTTTTTTCAGTCAAATCTCGATAAAATAAGGAAAATCAAGGGAAAAAAGATGATAAAAATTGATATTTCGCTAAAATTATTCGTTTCTCTTGATTTTTTCGGTCAAATCTCGATAAAATAAGGAAAATTAAGGGAAAAGAGAGGATAAAAATTGAAATTTCGCCCAAATTATTCGTTTTTCTTACTTTTTTCGGTCAAATCTCGATAAAATAAGGAAAATTAAGGGAAAAAAAGAGGAAAAAAATAGAAATTTCGCTAAAATTATTCGTTTTTCTTGCTCTTTTCGGTCAAATCTCGATAAAATAAGGAAAATTAAGGGAAAAAAAGAGGAAAAAAATTGAAATTTCGCTCAAATTATTCAATTTTCTTGCTTTTTTCGGTCAAATCTCGATAAAATAAGGAAAATTAAGGGAAAAAAAGAGGATAAAAATTGATATTTCGCTAAAATTATTCGTTTTTCTTGCTTTTTTCAGTCAAATCTCGATAAAATAAGGAAAATCAAGGGAAAAAAGATGATAAAAATTGATATTTCGCTAAAATTATTCGTTTCCCTTGATTTTTTCGGTCCAATCTCGATAAAATAAGGAAAATTAAGGGAAAAGAGAGGATAAAAATTGAAATTTCGCTCAAATTATTCGTTTTTCTTACTTTTTTTCGGTCAAATCTCGATAAAATAAGGAAAATTAAGGGAAAAAAAGAGGAAAAAAATAGAAATTTCGCTAAAATTATTCGTTTTTCTTGCTTTTTTTCGGTCAAATCTCGATAAAATAAGGAAAATTAAGGGAAAAAAGAGGAAAAAAATAGAAATTTCGCTAAAATTATTCTTTTTTCTTGCTTTTTTCGGTCAAATCTCGATAAAATAAATAAAATTAAGGGTAAAAAAGAGGAAAAAAATTGAAATTTCGCTAAAATTATTCGTTTTTCTTGCTTTTTTCGGTCAAATCTCGATAAAATGAAGAAAATTAAGGGAAAAAACGAGGATAAAAATAGATATTTCGCTAAAATTATTTTTTTTTTTCTCTTTTTTCGGTCAAATCTCGATAAAATTAGGAAAATCAAGGGAAAAAAGATGATAAAAATTGATATTTCGCTAAAATTATTCGTTTTTCTTTTTTTTTTCGGTCAAATCTCGATAAAATGAGGAAAATTAAGGGAAAAAAAGAGGAAAAAAATTGAAATTTCGCTAAAATTATTCGTTTTTCTTGGTTTTTCGGTCAAATCTCGATAAAATAAGGAAAATTAAGGGAAAAAAAGAGGAAAAAAATTGAAATTTCGCAAATTTTATTCGTTTTTCTTGCTTTTTTCGGTCAAATCTCGATAAAATAAGGAAAATTAAGGGAAAAAAGAGGATAAAAATTGATATTTCGCTAAAATTATTCATTTTTCTTGCTTTTTTCAGTCAAATCTCGATAAAATAAGGAAAATCAAGGGAAAAAAGATGATAAAAATTGATATTTCGCTAAAATTATTCGTTTCCCTTGATTTTTTCGGTCAAATCTCGATAAAATAAGGAAAATTAAGGGAAAAGAGAGGATAAAAATTGAAATTTCGCTCAAATTATTCGTTTTTCTTACTTTTTTCGGTCAAATCTCGATAAAATAAGGAAAATTAAGGGAAAAAAAGAGGAAAAAAATAGAAATTTCGCTAAAATTATTCGTTTTTCTTGCTTTTTTCGGTCAAATCTCGATAAAATAAGGAAAATTAAGGGAAAAAAGAGGAAAAAAATAGAAATTTCGCTAAAATTATTCTTTTTTCTTGCTTTTTTCGGTCAAATCTCGATAAAATAAGGAAAATTAAGGGTAAAAAAGAGGAAAAAAATTGAAATTTCGCTAAAATTATTCGTTTTTCTTGCTTTTTTCGGTCAAATCTCGATAAAATGAAGAAAATTAAGGGAAAAAACGAGGATAAAAATAGATATTTCGCTAAAATTATTTTTTTTTTTCTCTTTTTTCGGTCAAATCTCGATAAAATTAGGAAAATCAAGGGAAAAAAGATGATAAAAATTGATATTTCGCTAAAATTATTCGTTTTTCTTGCTTTTTTCGGTCAAATCTCGATAAAATAAGGAAAATCAAGGGAAAAAAGATGATAAAAATTGATATTTCGCTAAAATTATTCGTTTTTCTTTTTTTTTTTCGGTCAAATCTCGATAAAATGAGGAAAATTAAGGGAAAAAAAGAGGAAAAAAATTGAAATTTCGCTAAAATTATTCGTTTTTCTTGGTTTTTCGGTCAAATCTCGATAAAATAAGGAAAATTAAGGGAAAAAAAGAGGAAAAAAATTTAAATTTCGCTAAAGTTATTCGTTTTTCTTGCTTTTTTCGGTCAAATCTCGATAAAATAAGGAAAATTAAGGGAAAAAAGAGGATAAAAATTGATATTTCGCTAAAATTATTCGTTTTTCTTGCTTTTTTTCGGTCAAATCTCGATAAAATAAGGAAAATTAAGGGAAAAAAGAGGAAAAAAATTGAAATTTCGCTATAATTATTCGTTTTTCTTGCTTTTTTTCGGTCAAATCTCGAAAAAATAAGGAAAATTAAGGGAAAAAAAGAGGAAAAAAATTGAAATTTCGCTAAAATTATTCGTTTCTCTTGCTTTTTTCGGTAAAATCTCGTTAAATGAGGAGAATGAAGGAAAAAAAGAGGAAAACATTTGAAATTTCGCTAAAATTATTCGTTTTTCTTGCTTTTTTTGGTCAAATCTCGATAAAATAAGGAAAATTAAGGGAAAAAAAGGGGAAAAAAATTGAAATTTCGCTAAAATTATTCGTTTTTCTTGCATTTTTCGGTCAAATCTCGATAAAATAAGGAAAATTAAAAGTATAAAAGAGGATAAAAATGGATATTTCGGTAAAATTATTCGTTTTTCTTGCTTTTTTCGGACAAACCTCGATAAAATAAGGAAAATTCAGGGATAAAAAGAGGAAAAAAAATGAAATTTCGCTAAAATTATTCGTTTTTCTTACTTTTTTCGGTCAAATCTCGATAAAATAAGGAAAATTAAGGGAAAAAAAGAGGAAAAAAATTGAAATTTTGCTAAAATTATTCGTTTTTCTTGCTTTTTTCGGTCAAATCTCGATAAAATAACGAAAATTAAGGGAAAAAAAGAGGATTAAAAGTGAAATTTCTTATATATTATTAGTTTTTCTTGCTTTTTTCAAGCAAATCTCGATAAAATAAGGAAAAAAAAGGGGAAAAAAATTGAAATTTCGCTAAAATTATTCGTTTCTCTTGCTTTTTTCGGTAAAATCTCGTTAAATGAGGAGCATGAAGGAAAAAAAGAGGAAAAAATTTGAAATTTCGCTAAAATTATTCGTTTTTCTTGCTTTTTTTGGTCAAATCTCGATAAAATAAGGAAAATTAAGGGAAAAAAGAGGATAAAAATTGATATTTCGCTAAAATTATTCGTTTTTCTTGCTTTTTTTCGGTCAAATCTCGATAAAATAAGGAAAATGAAGGGAAAAAAAGGGGAAAAAAATTTAAATTCCGCTAAAATTATTCGTTTTTCTTGCTTTTTTCGGTCAAATCTCGATAAAATAAGGAAAATTAAGGGAAAAAAAGAGGATAAAAATTGATATTTCGCTAAAATTATTCGTTTTTCTTGCTTTTTTCGGTCAAATCTCGATAAAATAAGGAAAATTAAGGGAAAAAAGAGGAAAAAAATAGAAATTTCGCTAAAATTATTCGTTTTTCTTGCTTTTTTCGGTCAAATCTTGATAAAATAAGGAAAATTAAGGGTAAAAAAGAGGAAAAAAATTGAAATTTCGCTCAAATTATTCTTTTTTCTTGCTTCTTTCGGTCAAATCTCGATAAAATAAGGAAAATTAAGGGAAAAAAAGAGGAAAAAACTTGAAATTATTCAAAAATTATTCGTTTTTCTTCCTTTTTTCGGTCCAATCTCGATAAAATAAGGAAAATTAAGGGAAAAGAGAGGATAAAAATTGAAATTTCGCTCAAATTATTCGTTTTTCTTACTTTTTTCGGTCAAATCTCGATAAAATAAGGAAAATTAAGGGAAAAAAAGAGGAAAAAAATAGAAATTTCGCTAAAATTATTCGTTTTTCTTGCTTTTTTCGGTCAAATCTCGATAAAATAAGGAAAATTAAGGGAAAAAAGAGGAAAAAAATAGAAATTTCGCTAAAATTATTCTTTTTTCTTGCTTTTTTCGGTCAAATCTCGATAAAATAAATAAAATTAAGGGTAAAAAAGAGGAAAAAAATTGAAATTTCGCTAAAATTATTCGTTTTTCTTGCTTTTTTCGGTCAAATCTCGATAAAATGAAGAAAATTAAGGGAAAAAACGAGGATAAAAATAGATATTTCGCTAAAATTATTTTTTTTTTTCTCTTTTTTCGGTCAAATCTCGATAAAATTAGGAAAATCAAGGGAAAAAAGATGATAAAAATTGATATTTCGCTAAAATTATTCGTTTTTCTTGCTTTTTTCGGTCAAATCTCGATAAAATAAGGAAAATCAAGGGAAAAAAGATGATAAAAATTGATATTTCGCTAAAATTATTCGTTTTTCTTTTTTTTTTCGGTCAAATCTCGATAAAATGAGGAAAATTAAGGGAAAAAAAGAGGAAAAAAATTGAAATTTCGCTAAAATTATTCGTTTTTCTTGGTTTTTCGGTCAAATCTCGATAAAATAAGGAAAATTAAGGGAAAAAAAGAGGAAAAAAATTGAAATTTCGCAAAAGTTATTCGTTTTTCTTGCTTTTTTCGGTCAAATCTCGATAAAATAAGGAAAATTAAGGGAAAAAAGAGGATAAAAATTGATATTTCGCTAAAATTATTCATTTTTCTTGCTTTTTTCAGTCAAATCTCGATAAAATAAGGAAAATCAAGGGAAAAAAGATGATAAAAATTGATATTTCGCTAAAATTATTCGTTTCCCTTGATTTTTTCGGTCAAATCTCGATAAAATAAGGAAAATTAAGGGAAAAGAGAGGATAAAAATTGAAATTTCGCTCAAATTATTCGTTTTTCTTACTTTTTTCGGTCAAATCTCGATAAAATAAGGAAAATTAAGGGAAAAAAAGAGGAAAAAAATAGAAATTTCGCTAAAATTATTCGTTTTTCTTGCTTTTTTCGGTCAAATCTCGATAAAATAAGGAAAATTAAGGGAAAAAAGAGGAAAAAAATAGAAATTTCGCTAAAATTATTCTTTTTTCTTGCTTTTTTCGGTCAAATCTCGATAAAATAAGGAAAATTAAGGGTAAAAAAGAGGAAAAAAATTGAAATTTCGCTAAAATTATTCGTTTTTCTTGCTTTTTTCGGTCAAATCTCGATAAAATGAAGAAAATTAAGGGAAAAAACGAGGATAAAAATAGATATTTCGCTAAAATTATTTTTTTTTTCTCTTTTTTCGGTCAAATCTCGATAAAATTAGGAAAATCAAGGGAAAAAAGATGATAAAAATTGATATTTCGCTAAAATTATTCGTTTTTCTTGCTTTTTTCGGTCAAATCTCGATAAAATAAGGAAAATCAAGGGAAAAAAGATGATAAAAATTGATATTTCGCTAAAATTATTCGTTTTTCTTTTTTTTTTCGGTCAAATCTCGATAAAATGAGGAAAATTAAGGGAAAAAAAGAGGAAAAAAATTGAAATTTCGCTAAAATTATTCGTTTTTCTTGGTTTTTCGGTCAAATCTCGATAAAATAAGGAAAATTAAGGGAAAAAAAGAGGAAAAAAATTTAAATTTCGCTAAAGTTATTCGTTTTTCTTGCTTTTTTCGGTCAAATCTCGATAAAATAAGGAAAATTAAGGGAAAAAAGAGGATAAAAATTGATATTTCGCTAAAATTATTCGTTTTTCTTGCTTTTTTCGGTCAAATCTCGATAAAATAAGGAAAATTAAGGGAAAAAAGAGGAAAAAAATTGAAATTTCGCTATAATTATTCGTTTTTCTTGCTTTTTTCGGTCAAATCTCGAAAAAATAAGGAAAATTAAGGGAAAAAAAGAGGAAAAAAATTGAAATTTCGCTAAAATTATTCGTTTCTCTTGCTTTTTTCGGTAAAATCTCGTTAAATGAGGAGAATGAAGGAAAAAAAGAGGAAAACATTTGAAATTTCGCTAAAATTATTCGTTTTTCTTGCTTTTTTTGGTCAAATCTCGATAAAATAAGGAAAATTAAGGGAAAAAAAGGGGAAAAAAATTGAAATTTCGCTAAAATTATTCGTTTTTCTTGCTTTTTTCGGTCAAATCTCGATAAAATAAGGAAAATTAAAAGTATAAAAGAGGATAAAAATGGATATTTCGGTAAAATTATTCGTTTTTCTTGCTTTTTTCGGACAAACCTCGATAAAATAAGGAAAATTCAGGGATAAAAAGAGGAAAAAAAATGAAATTTCGCTAAAATTATTCGTTTTTCTTACTTTTTTCGGTCAAATCTCGATAAAATAAGGAAAATTAAGGGAAAAAAAGAGGAAAAAAATTGAAATTTTGCTAAAATTATTCGTTTTTCTTGCTTTTTTCGGTCAAATCTCGATAAAATAACGAAAATTAAGGGAAAAAAAGAGGATTAAAAGTGAAATTTCTTATATATTATTAGTTTTTCTTGCTTTTTTCAAGCAAATCTCGATAAAATAAGGAAAAAAAAGGGGAAAAAAATTGAAATTTCGCTAAAATTATTCGTTTCTCTTGCTTTTTTCGGTAAAATCTCGTTAAATGAGGAGCATGAAGGAAAAAAAGAGGAAAAAATTTGAAATTTCGCTAAAATTATTCGTTTTTCTTGCTTTTTTTGGTCAAATCTCGATAAAATAAGGAAAATTAAGGGAAAAAAGAGGATAAAAATTGATATTTCGCTAAAATTATTCGTTTTTCTTGCTTTTTTTCGGTCAAATCTCGATAAAATAAGGAAAATGAAGGGAAAAAAAGGGGAAAAAAATTTAAATTCCGCTAAAATTATTCGTTTTTCTTGCTTTTTTCGGTCAAATCTCGATAAAATAAGGAAAATTAAGGGAAAAAAAGAGGATAAAAATTGATATTTCGCTAAAATTATTCGTTTTTCTTGCTTTTTTCGGTCAAATCTCGATAAAATAAGGAAAATTAAGGGAAAAAAGAGGAAAAAAATAGAAATTTCGCTAAAATTATTCGTTTTTCTTGCTTTTTTCGGTCAAATCTTGATAAAATAAGGAAAATTAAGGGTAAAAAAGAGGAAAAAAATTGAAATTTCGCTCAAATTATTCTTTTTTCTTGCTTCTTTCGGTCAAATCTCGATAAAATAAGGAAAATTAAGGGAAAAAAAGAGGAAAAAACTTGAAATTATTCAAAAATTATTCGTTTTTCTTCCTTTTTTCGGTCCAATCTCGATAAAATAAGGAAAATTAAGGGAAAAGAGAGGATAAAAATTGAAATTTCGCTCAAATTATTCGTTTTTCTTGCTTTTTTCGGTCAAATCTCGATAAAATAAGGAAAATTAAGGGAAAAAAGAGGAAAAAAATAGAAATTTCGCTAAAATTATTCTTTTTTCTTGCTTTTTTCGGTCAAATCTCGATAAAATAAATAAAATTAAGGGTAAAAAAGAGGAAAAAAATTGAAATTTCGCTAAAATTATTCGTTTTTCTTGCTTTTTTCGGTCAAATCTCGATAAAATGAAGAAAATTAAGGGAAAAAACGAGGATAAAAATAGATATTTCGCTAAAATTATTTTTTTTTTTCTCTTTTTTCGGTCAAATCTCGATAAAATTAGGAAAATCAAGGGAAAAAAGATGATAAAAATTGATATTTCGCTAAAATTATTCGTTTTTCTTGCTTTTTTCGGTCAAATCTCGATAAAATAAGGAAAATCAAGGGAAAAAAGATGATAAAAATTGATATTTCGCTAAAATTATTCGTTTTTCTTTTTTTTTTCGGTCAAATCTCGATAAAATGAGGAAAATTAAGGGAAAAAAAGAGGAAAAAAATTGAAATTTCGCTAAAATTATTCGTTTTTCTTGGTTTTTCGGTCAAATCTCGATAAAATAAGGAAAATTAAGGGAAAAAAAGAGGAAAAAAATTGAAATTTCGCTAAAGTTATTCGTTTTTCTTGCTTTTTTCGGTCAAATCTCGATAAAATAAGGAAAATTAAGGGAAAAAAGAGGATAAAAATTGATATTTCGCTAAAATTATTCATTTTTCTTGCTTTTTTCAGTCAAATCTCGATAAAATAAGGAAAATCAAGGGAAAAAAGATGATAAAAATTGATATTTCGCTAAAATTATTCGTTTCCCTTGATTTTTTCGGTCAAATCTCGATAAAATAAGGAAAATTAAGGGAAAAGAGAGGATAAAAATTGAAATTTCGCTCAAATTATTCGTTTTTCTTACTTTTTTCGGTCAAATCTCGATAAAATAAGGAAAATTAAGGGAAAAAAAGAGGAAAAAAATAGAAATTTCGCTAAAATTATTCGTTTTTCTTGCTTTTTTCGGTCAAATCTCGATAAAATAAGGAAAATTAAGGGAAAAAAGAGGAAAAAAATAGAAATTTCGCTAAAATTATTCTTTTTTCTTGCTTTTTTCGGTCAAATCTCGATAAAATAAGGAAAATTAAGGGTAAAAAAGAGGAAAAAAATTGAAATTTCGCTAAAATTATTCGTTTTTCTTGCTTTTTTCGGTCAAATCTCGATAAAATGAAGAAAATTAAGGGAAAAAACGAGGATAAAAATAGATATTTCGCTAAAATTATTTTTTTTTTTCTCTTTTTTCGGTCAAATCTCGATAAAATTAGGAAAATCAAGGGAAAAAAGATGATAAAAATTGATATTTCGCTAAAATTATTCGTTTTTCTTGCTTTTTTCGGTCAAATCTCGATAAAATAAGGAAAATCAAGGGAAAAAAGATGATAAAAATTGATATTTCGCTAAAATTATTCGTTTTTCTTTTTTTTTTCGGTCAAATCTCGATAAAATGAGGAAAATTAAGGGAAAAAAAGAGGAAAAAAATTGAAATTTCGCTAAAATTATTCGTTTTTCTTGGTTTTTCGGTCAAATCTCGATAAAATAAGGAAAATTAAGGGAAAAAAAGAGGAAAAAAATTGAAATTTCGCAAAAGTTATTCGTTTTTCTTGCTTTTTTCGGTCAAATCTCGATAAAATAAGGAAAATTAAGGGAAAAAAGAGGATAAAAATTGATATTTCGCTAAAATTATTCGTTTTTCTTGCTTTTTTCGGTCAAATCTCGATAAAATAAGGAAAATTAAGGGAAAAAAGAGGAAAAAAATTGAAATTTCGCTATAATTATTCGTTTTTCTTGCTTTTTTCGGTCAAATCTCGAAAAAATAAGGAAAATTAAGGGAAAAAAAGAGGAAAAAAATTGAAATTTCGCTAAAATTATTCGTTTCTCTTGCTTTTTTCGGTAAAATCTCGTTAAATGAGGAGAATGAAGGAAAAAAAGAGGAAAACATTTGAAATTTCGCTAAAATTATTCGTTTTTCTTGCTTTTTTTGGTCAAATCTCGATAAAATAAGGAAAATTAAGGGAAAAAAAGGGGAAAAAAATTGAAATTTCGCTAAAATTATTCGTTTTTCTTGCTTTTTTCGGTCAAATCTCGATAAAATAAGGAAAATTAAAAGTATAAAAGAGGATAAAAATGGATATTTCGGTAAAATTATTCGTTTTTCTTGCTTTTTTCGGACAAACCTCGATAAAATAAGGAAAATTCAGGGATAAAAAGAGGAAAAAAAATGAAATTTCGCTAAAATTATTCGTTTTTCTTACTTTTTTCGGTCAAATCTCGATAAAATAAGGAAAATTAAGGGAAAAAAAGAGGAAAAAAATTGAAATTTTGCTAAAATTATTCGTTTTTCTTGCTTTTTTCGGTCAAATCTCGATAAAATAACGAAAATTAAGGGAAAAAAAGAGGATTAAAAGTGAAATTTCTTATATATTATTAGTTTTTCTTGCTTTTTTCAAGCAAATCTCGATAAAATAAGGAAAAAAAAGGGGAAAAAAATTGAAATTTCGCTAAAATTATTCGTTTCTCTTGCTTTTTTCGGTAAAATCTCGTTAAATGAGGAGCATGAAGGAAAAAAAGAGGAAAAAATTTGAAATTTCGCTAAAATTATTCGTTTTTCTTGCTTTTTTTGGTCAAATCTCGATAAAATAAGGAAAATTAAGGGAAAAAAGAGGATAAAAATTGATATTTCGCTAAAATTATTCGTTTTTCTTGCTTTTTTTCGGTCAAATCTCGATAAAATAAGCAAAATGAAGGGAAAAAAAGGGGAAAAAAATTTAAATTCCGCTAAAATTATTCGTTTTTCTTGCTTTTTTCGGTCAAATCTCGATAAAATAAGGAAAATTAAGGGAAAAAAAGAGGATAAAAATTGATATTTCGCTAAAATTATTCGTTTTTCTTGCTTTTTTCGGTCAAATCTCGATAAAATAAGGAAAATTAAGGGAAAAAAGAGGAAAAAAATAGAAATTTCGCTAAAATTATTCGTTTTTCTTGCTTTTTTCGGTCAAATCTTGATAAAATAAGGAAAATTAAGGGTAAAAAAGAGGAAAAAAATTGAAATTTCGCTCAAATTATTCTTTTTTCTTGCTTCTTTCGGTCAAATCTCGATAAAATAAGGAAAATTAAGGGAAAAAAAGAGGAAAAAACTTGAAATTATTCAAAAATTATTCGTTTTTCTTCCTTTTTTCGGTCAAATCTCGATAAAATAAGGAAAATAAAGGGAAAAAAAGAGGAAAAAATTGAAATTTCGCTAAAATTATTCGTTTTTCTTGCTTTTTTTCGGTCAAATCTCGATAAAATAAGGAAAATGAAGGGAAAAAAAGGGGAAAAAAATTTAAATTTCGCTAAAATTATTCGTTTTTCTTGCTTTTTTCGGTCAAATCTCGATAAAATAAGGAAAATTAAGGGAAAAAATAGGATAAAAATTGATATTTCGCTAAAAGTATTCGTTTTTCTTGCTTTTTTCGGTCAAATCTCGATAAAATAAGGAAAATTAAGGGAAAAAAGAGGAAAAAAATAGAAATTTCGCTAAAATTATTCGTTTTTCTTGCTTTTTTCGGTCAAATCTTGATAAAATAAGGAAAATTAAGGGTAAAAAAGAGGAAAAAAATTGAAATTTCGCTCAAATTATTCGTTTTTCTTGCTTCTTTCGGTCAAATCTCGATAAAATAAGGAAAATTAAGGGAAAAAAAGAGGAAAAAACTTGAAATTATGCAAAAATTATTCGTTTTTCTTCCTTTTTTCGGTCAAATCTCGATAAAATAAGGAAAATAAAGGGAAAAAAAGAGGAAAAAAATTGAAATTTCGCTAAAATTATTTGTTTTTCTTGCTTTTTTCGGTCAAATCTCGATAAAATAAGGAAAATTAAGGAAAAAAGAGGAAAAAAATTGAAAATTCGCTAAAATTATTCAATTTTCTTGCTTTATTCGGTCAAATCTCGATAAAATGAGGAAAATTAAATGAAAAAAGAGGATAAAAAAATATATTTCGCTAAAATTATTCGTTTTTCTTGCTTTTTTCGGTCAAATATCGATAAAATAAGGAAAATCAAGGGAAAAAAGATGATAAAAATTGATATTTAGCTAAAATTATTCGTTTTTCTTGCTATTTTCGGTCAAATCTCGATAAAATGTGGAAAACTAAGGGAAAAGAAGAGGAAAAAAATTGACATTTCGCTAAAATTATTCGTTTTTCTTGCTTTTTTATGTCAAATCTCGATAAAATAACGAAAATTAAGGGAAAAAAAGAGGATTAAAAGTGAAATTTCTTATATATTATTCATTTTTCTTGCTTTTTTCAAGCAAATCTCGATAAAATAAGGAAAATTAAGGGAAAAAAAGGGGAAAAAAATTGAAATTTCGCTAAAATTATTCGTTTTTCTTGCTTTTTTCGGCCAAATCTCGATAAAATAAGGAAAATTAAGGGAAAAAAAGAGGAAAAAAATTGAAATTTCGCTCAAATTATTCGTTTTTTTTTCCTTTTTCGGTCAATTATCGATAAAATAAGGAAAATTAAGGGAAAAAAAGAGGATAAAAATAGATATTTCGCTAAAATTATTCGTTTTTCTTGCTTTTTTCGCTCAAATCTCGATAAAATAAGGAAAATCAAGGGAAAAAAGATGATAAAAATTGATATTTCGCTAAAATTATTCGTTTTTCTTGCTTTTTTCGGTCAAATCTCGATAAAATAAGGAAAATAAAGGGAAAAAAAGAGGAAAAAAATTGAAATTTCGCTAAAATTATTCGTTTTTCTTGCTTTTTTTCGGTCAAATCTCGATAAAATAAGGAAAATGAAGGGAAAAAAAGGGGAAAAAAATTTAAATTTCGCTAAAATTATTCGTTTTTCTTGCTTTTTTCGGTCAAATCTCGATAAAATAAGGAAAATTAAGGGAAAAAAAAGAGGATAAAAATTGATATTTCGCTAAAATTATTCGTTTTTCTTGCTTTTTTTCGGTCAAATCTCGATAAAATAAGGAAAATTAAGGGAAAAAAGAGGAAAAAAATAGAAATTTCGCTAAAATTATTCGTTTTTCTTGCTTTTTTCGGTCAAATCTTGATAAAATAAGGAAAATTAAGGGTAAAAAAGAGGAAAAAAATTGAAATTTCGCTCAAATTATTCGTTTTTCTTGCTTCTTTCGGTCAAATCTCGATAAAATAAGGAAAATTAAGGGAAAAAAAGAGGAAAAAACTTGAAATTATGCAAAAATTATTCGTTTTTCTTCCTTTTTTCGGTCAAATCTCGATAAAATAAGGAAAATAAAGGGAAAAAAAAGAGGAAAAAAATTGAAATTTCGCTAAAATTATTCGTTTTTCTTGCTTTTTTCGGTCAAATCTCGATAAAATAAGGAAAATTAAGGAAAAAAGAGGAAAAAAATTGAAAATTCGCTAAAATTATTCAATTTTCTTGCTTTATTCGGTCAAATCTCGATAAAATGAGGAAAATTAAGGGAAAAAAGAGGATAAAAATTGATATTTCGCTAAAATTATTCGTTTTTCTTGCTTTTTTCGGTCAAATATCGATAAAATAAGGAAAATCAAGGGAAAAAAAGATGATAAAAATTGATATTTAGCTAAAATTATTCGTTTTTCTTGCTATTTTCGGTCAAATCTCGATAAAATGTGGAAAATTAAGGGAAAAGAAGAGGAAAAAAATTGACATTTCGCTAAAATTATTCGTTTTTCTTGCTTTTTTATGTCAAATCTCGATAAAATAACGAAAATTAAGGGAAAAAAAGAGGATTAAAAGTGAAATTTCTTATATATTATTCATTTTTCTTGCTTTTTTCAAGCAAATCTCGATAAAATAAGGAAAATTAAGGGAAAAAAAGGGGAAAAAAATTGAAATTTCGCTAAAATTATTCGTTTTTCTTGCTTTTTTCGGATAAATCTCGATAAAATAAGGAAAATTAAGGGAAAAAAAGAGGAAAAAAATTGAAATTTCGCTCAAATTATTCGTTTTTTTTCCTTTTTCGGTCAATTATCGATAAAATAAGGAAAATTAAGGGAAAAAAAGAGGATAAAAATAGATATTTCGCTAAAATTATTCGTTTTTCTTGCTTTTTTCGCTCAAATCTCGATAAAATAAGGAAAATCAAGGGAAAAAAGATGATAAAAATTGATATTTCGCTAAAATTATTCGTTTTTCTTGCTTTTTTCGGTCAAATCTCGATAAAATAAGGAAAATTAAGGGAAAAAAGAGGATAGAAATTGATATTTTGCTAAAATTATTCGTTTTTCTTGCTTTTTTCGGTCGAATCTCGATAAAATAAGGAAAATTAAGGAAAAAAAAAGACGAAAAAAATTGAAATTACGCTAAAATTATTCGTTTTTCTTGCTTTTTTCGGTCAAATCTCGATAAAATAAGGAAAATTATGGGAAAAAAAGAGGACAAAAATTGTTATTTCGATAAAATTATTCGTTTTTCTTGCTTTTTTCGGTCAAATCTCGTTAAATGAGGAGAATGAAGGAAAAAAAGAGGAAAAAATTTGAAATTTCGCTAAAATTATTCGTTTTTCTTGCTTTTTTTGGTCAAATCTCGATAAAATAAGGAAAATTAAGGGAAAAAAGAGGATAAAAATTGATATTTCGCTAGAATTATTCGTTTTTCTTGCTTTTTTCGGTCAAATCTCGATAAAATGAGGAAAATTAAGGGAAAAAAGAGGAAAAAAATTGAAATTTCGCTAAAATTATTCGTTTTTCTTGCTTTTTCGGTCAAATCTCGATAAAATAAGGAAAATTAAGGGAAAAAAAGAGGAAAAAAATTGAAATTTCGCTAAAATTATTCGATTTTCTTGCTTTTTTCGGTCAAATCTTGATAAAATAAGGAAAATCAAGGGAAAAAAGATGATAAAAATTGAAATTTCGCTCAAATTATTCGTTTTTCTTGCTTCTTTCGGTCAAATCTCGATAAAATAAGGAAAATTAAGGGAAAAAAAAGGAAAAAACTTGAAATTATGCAAAAATTATTCGTTTTTCTTCCTTTTTTCGGTCAAATCTCGATAAAATAAGGAAAATTAAGGGAAAAAAAGAGGAAAAAAATAGAAATTTCGCTAAAATTATTCGTTTTTCTTGCTTTTTTTCGGTCAAATCTCGATAAAATAAGGAAAATTAAGGGAAAAAAAGAGGAAAAAAATTGAAATTTCGCTCAAATTATTCAATTTTCTTGCTTTTTTCGGTCAAATCTCGATAAAATAAGGAAAATTAAGGGAAAAAAAGAGGATAAAAATTGATATTTCGCTAAAATTATTCGTTTTTCTTGCTTTTTTCAGTCAAATCTCGATAAAATAAGGAAAATCAAGGGAAAAAAGATGATAAAAATTGATATTTCGCTAAAATTATTCGTTTCTCTTGATTTTTTCGGTCAAATCTCGATAAAATAAGGAAAATTAAGGGAAAAGAGAGGATAAAAATTGAAATTTCGCTCAAATTATTCGTTTTTTCTTACTTTTTTCGGTCAAATCTCGATAAAATAAGGAAAATTAAGGGAAAAAAGAGGAAAAAAATAGAAATTTCGCTCAAATTATTCAATTTTCTTGCTTTTTTCGGTCAAATCTCGATAAAATAAGGAAAATTAAGGGAAAAAAAGAGGAAAAAAATTGAAATTTCGCTCAAATTATTCAATTTTCTTGCTTTTTTCGGTCAAATCTCGATAAAATAAGGAAAATTAAGGGAAAAAAAGAGGAAAAAAATTGAAATTTCGCTCAAATTATTCAATTTTCTTGCTTTTTTTCGGTCAAATCTCGATAAAATAAGGAAAATCAAGGGAAAAAAGATGATAAAAATTGATATTTCGCTAAAATTATTCGTTTTTCTTTTTTTTTTCGGTCAAATCTCGATAAAATGAGGAAAATTAAGGGAAAAAAAGAGGAAAAAATTGAAATTTCGCTAAAATTATTCGTTTTTCTTGGTTTTTCGGTCAAATCTCGATAAAATAAGGAAAATTAAGGGAAAAAAAGAGGAAAAAAATTGAAATTTCGCTAAAATTATTCGTTTTTCTTGCTTTTTTCGGTCAAATCTCGATAAAATAAGGAAAATTAAGGGAAAAAAAAGAGGATAAAAATTGATATTTCGCTAAAATTATTCGTTTTTCTTGCTTTTTTCGGTCAAATCTCGATAAAATAAGGAAAATTAAGAGAAAAAAGAGGATAAAAATTGAAATTTCGCTAAAATTATTCGTTTTTCTTGCTTTTTTCGGTCAAATCTCGATAAAATAAGGAAAATTAAGGGAAAAAAGAGGAAAAAAATAGAAATTTCGCTAAAATTATTCGTTTTTCTTGCTTTTTTCGGTCAAATCTTGATAAAATAAGGAAAATTAAGGGTAAAAAGAGGAAAAAAATTGAAATTTCGCTCAAATTATTCGTTTTTTCTTGCTTCTTTCGGTCAAATCTCGATAAAATAAGGAAAATTAAGGGAAAAAAAAAGGAAAAAACTTGAAATTATGCAAAAATTATTCGTTTTTCTTCCTTTTTTCGGTCAAATCTCGATAAAATAAGGAAAATAAAGGGAAAAAAAGAGGAAAAAAATGGAAATTTCGCTAAAATTTTTCGTTTTTCTTGCTTTTTTCGGTCAAATCTCGATAAAATAAGGAAAATTAAGGGAAAAAAAGAGGAAAAAATTGAAATTTCGCTCAAATTATTCAATTTTCTTGCTTTTTTCGGTCAAATCTCGATAAAATAAGGAAAATTAAGGGAAAAAAAGAGGATAAAAATTGATATTTCGCTAAAATTATTCGTTTCTCTTGATTTTTTCGGTCAAATCTCGATAAAATAAGGAAAATTAAGGGAAAAGAGAGGATAAAAATTGAAATTTCGCTCAAATTATTCGTTTTTCTTACTTTTTTCGGTCAAATCTCGATAAAATAAGGAAAATTAAGGGAAAAGAGAGGATAAAAATTGAAATTTCGCTAAAATTATTCGTTTTTCTTGCTTTTTTCGGTCAAATCTAGATAAAATAAGGAAAATTAAGGGAAAAAAAAGAGGAAAAAAATTGAAATTTCGCTCAAATTATTCAATTTTCTTGCTTTTTTCGGTCAAATCTCGATAAAATAAGGAAAATTAAGGGAAAAAAAGAGGATAAAAATTGATATTTCGCTAAAATTATTCGTTTTTCTTGCTTTTTTCAGTCAAATCTCGATAAAATAAGGTAAATTAAGGGAAAAAAGAGGATAAAAATTGATATTTCGCTAAAATTATTCGTTTTTCTTGCTTTTTTCGGTCAAATCTCGATAAAATAAGGAAAATTAAGGGAAAAAAGAGGAAAAAAATTGAAATTTCGCTAAAATTATTCGTTTTTCTTGCTTTTTTTCGGTCAAATCTCGAAAAAATAAGGAAAATTAAGGGAAAAAAAGAGGAAAAAAATTGAAATTTCGCTAAAATTATTCGTTTCTCTTGCTTTTTTCGGTAAAATCTCGTTAAATGAGGAGAATGAAGGAAAAAAAGAGGAAAACATTTGAAATTTCGCTAAAATTATTCGTTTTTCTTGCTTTTTTTGGTCAAATCTCGATAAAATAAGGAAAATTAAGGGAAAAAAAGGGGAAAAAAATTGAAATTTCGATAAAATTATTCGTTTTTCTTGCTTTTTTCGGTCAAATCTCGATAAAATAAGGAAAATTAAAAGTATAAAAAAGGATAAAAATGGATATTTCGGTAAAATTATTCGTTTTTCTTGCTTTTTTCGGACAAACCTCGATAAAATAAGGAAAATTCAGGGATAAAAAGAGGAAAAAAAATGAAATTTCGCTAAAATTATTCGTTTTTCTTACTTTTTTCGGTCAAATCTCGATAAAATAAGGAAAATTAAGGGAAAAAAAGAGGAAAAAAATTGAAATTTTGCTAAAATTATTCGTTTTTCTTGCTTTTTTCGGTCAAATCTCGATAAAATAACGAAAAATAAGGGAAAAAAAGAGGATTAAAAGTGAAATTTCTTATATATTATTCGTTTTTCTTGCTTTTTTCAAGCAAATCTCGATAAAATAAGGAAAATTAAGGGAAAAAAAGGGGAAAAAAATTGAAATTTCGCTAAAATTATTCGTTTTTCTTGCTTTTTTTGGTCAAATCTCGATAAAATAAGGAAAATTAAGGGAAAAAAGAGGATAAAAATTGATATTTCGCTAAAATTATTCGTTTTTCTTGCTTTTTTTCGGTCAAATCTCGATAAAATAAGGAAAATGAAGGGAAAAAAAGGGGAAAAAAATTTAAATTTCGCTAAAATTATTCGTTTTTCTTCCTTTTTTCGGTCAAATCTCGATAAAATAAGGAAAATTAAGAGAAAAAAAGAGGATAAAAATTGATATTTCGCTAAAATTATTCGTTTTTCTTGCTTTTTTCGGTCAAATCTCGATAAAATAAGGAAAATTAAGGGAAAAAAGAGGAAAAAAATAGAAATTTCGCTAAAATTATTCGTTTTTCTTGCTTTTTTCGGTCAAATCTTGATAAAATAAGGAAAATTAAGGGTAAAAAAGAGGAAAAAAATTGAAATTTCGCTCAAATTATTCGTTTTTCTTGCTTCTTTCGGTCAAATCTCGATAAAATAAGGAAAATTAAGGGAAAAAAAGAGGTAAAAACTTGAAATTATGCAAAAATTATTCGTTTTTCTTCCTTTTTTCGGTCAAATCTCGATAAAATAAGGAAAATAAAGGGAAAAAAAGAGGAAAAAAATTGAAATTTCGCTAAAATTATTCGTTTTTCTTGCTTTTTTTCGGTCAAATCTCGATAAAATAAGGAAAATGAAGGGAAAAAAAGGGGAAAAAAATTTAAATTTCGCTAAAATTATTCGTTTTTCTTGCTTTTTTCGGTCAAATCTCGATAAAATAAGGAAAATTAAGGGAAAAAAAGAGGATAAAAATTGATATTTCGCTAAAATTATTCGTTTTTCTTGCTTTTTTCGGTCAAATCTCGATAAAATAAGGTAAATTAAGGGAAAAAGAGGAAAAAAAATAGAAATTTCGCTAAAATTATTCGTTTTTCTTGCTTTTTTCGGTCAAATCTTGATAAAATAAGGAAAATTAAGGGTAAAAAAGAGGAAAAAAATTGAAATTTCGCTCAAATTATTCGTTTTTCTTGCTTCTTTCGGTCAAATCTCGATAAAATAAGGAAAATTAAGGGAAAAAAAGAGGAAAAAACTTGAAATTATGCAAAAATTATTCGTTTTTCTTCCTTTTTTCGGTCAAATCTCGATAAAATAAGGAAAATAAAGGGAAAAAAAGAGGAAAAAAATTGAAATTTCGCTAAAATTATTCGTTTTTCTTGCTTTTTTCGGTCAAATCTCGATAAAATAAGGAAAATTAAGGAAAAAAGAGGAAAAAAATTGAAAATTCGCTAAAATTATTCAATTTTCTTGCTTTATTCGGTCAAATCTCGATAAAATGAGGAAAATTAAGGGAAAAAAGAGGATAAAAAAATATATTTCGCTAAAATTATTCGTTTTTCTTGCTTTTTTCGGTCAAATATCGATAAAATAAGGAAAATCAAGGGAAAAAGATGATAAAAATTGATATTTAGCTAAAATTATTCGTTTTTCTTGCTATTTTCGGTCAAATCTCGATAAAATGTGGAAAATTAAGGGAAAAGAAGAGGAAAAAAATTGACATTTCGCTAAAATTATTCGTTTTTCTTGCTTTTTTATGTCAAATCTCGATAAAATAACGAATATTAAGGGAAAAAAAGAGGATTAAAAGTGAAATTTCTTATATATTATTCATTTTTCTTGCTTTTTTCAAGCAAATCTCGATAAAATAAGGAAAATTAAGGGAAAAAAAGGGGAAAAAAATTGAAATTTCGCTAAAATTATTCGTTTTTCTTGCTTTTTTCGGCAAAATCTCGATAAAATAAGGAAAATTAAGGGAAAAAAAGAGGAAAAAAATTGAAATTTCGCTCAAATTATTCGTTTTTTTTTTCCTTTTTCGGTCAATTATCGATAAAATAAGGAAAATTAAGGGAAAAAAAGAGGATAAAAATAGATATTTCGCTAAAATTATTCGTTTTTCTTGCTTTTTTCGCTCAAATCTCGATAAAATAAGGAAAATCAAGGGAAAAAAGATGATAAAAATTGATATTTCGCTAAAATTATTCGTTTTTCTTGCTTTTTTCGGTCAAATCTCGATAAAATAAGGAAAATTAAGGGAAAAAAGAGGATAGAAATTGATATTTTGCTAAAATTATTCGTTTTTCTTTTTTTTTTCGGTCGAATCTCGATAAAATAAGGAAAATTAAGGAAAAAAAAAGACGAAAAAAATTGAAATTACGCTAAAATTATTCGTTTTTCTTGCTTTTTTCGGTCAAATCTCGATAAAATAAGGAAAATTATGGGAAAAAAAGAGGACAAAAATTGTTATTTCGATAAAATTATTCGTTTTTCTTGCTTTTTTCGGTCAAATCTCGTTAAATGAGGAGAATGAAGGAAAAAAAGAGGAAAAAATTTGAAATTTCGCTAAAATTATTCGTTTTTCTTGCTTTTTTTGGTCAAATCTCGATAAAATAAGGAAAATTAAGGGAAAAAAAGAGGATAAAAATTGATATTTCGCTAGAATTATTCGTTTTTCTTGCTTTTTTCGGTCAAATCTCGATAAAATGAGGAAAATTAAGGGAAAAAAAGAGGAAAAAAATTGAAATTTCGCTAAAATTATTCGTTTTTCTTGCTTTTTCGGTCAAATCTCGATAAAATAAGGAAAATTAAGGGAAAAAAAGAGGAAAAAAATTGAAATTTCGCTAAAATTATTCGATTTTCTTGCTTTTTTCGGTCAAATCTCGATAAAATAAGGAAAATTAAGGGAAAAAAGAGGAAAAAAATAGAAATTTTGCTAAAATTATTCGTTTTTCTTGTTTTTTTCGGTCAAATCTCGTTAAATGAGGTGAATGAAGGAAAAAAAGAGGAAAAAAATTGAAAATTCGCTAAAATTATTCGTTTTTCTTGCTTTTTTCGGTCAAATCTCGATAAAATAAGGAAAATTAAGGGAAGAAAAGAGGAAGAAAATTGAAATTTCGCTAAAATTATTCGTTTTTTTTGCTTTTTTTGGTCAAATCTCGATAAAATAAGGAAAATTAAGGGAAAAAAAGAGGAAAAAAATTGAAATTTCGGTAAAATTATTCGTTTTTCTTGCTTTTTTCGGTCAAATCTCGATAAAATAAGGAAAATCAAGGGAAAAAAGAGGATAAAAATTGATATTTCGCTAAAATTATTCGTTTTTCTTGCTTTTTTCGGTGAAATCTCGATAAAATAAGGAAAATTAAGGGAAAAAAAGAGGAAAAAAATTGAAATTTTTCTAAAATTTTTCGTTTTTCTTGTTTTTTTCGGTCAAATCTCGATAAAATAAGGAAAATTAAATGAAATAAAGAGGATAAAAATTGAAATTTTGCTAAAATTATTCGTTTTTCTTGCTTTTTTCGGTCAAATCTCGATAAAATAAGGTAAATCAAGGGAAAAAAGATGATAAAAATTGATATTTCGCTAAAATTATTCGTTTTTCTTGCTTTTTTCGGTCAAATCTCGATAAAATGAGGAAAATTAAGGGAAAAAAAGAGGAAAAAATTGAAATTTCGCTAAAATTATTCGTTTTTCTTGCTTTTTCGGTCAAATCTCGATAAAATAAGGAAAATTAAGGGAAAAAAAGAGGAAAAAAATTGAAATTTCGCTAAAATTATTCGATTTTCTTGCTTTTTTCGGTCAAATATCGATAAAATACGGAAAATTAAGGGAAAAAAGAGGAAAAAATTGAAATTTCGCTAAAATTATTCGTTTTTCTTGTTTTTTTCGGTCAAATCTCGTTAAATGAGGAGAATGAAGGAAAAAAAGAGGAATAAAATTGAAAATTCGCTAAAATTATTCGTTTTTCTTGCTTTTTTCGGTCAAATCTCGATAAAATAAGGAAAATTAAGGGAAGAAAAGAGGAAGAAAATTGAAATTTCGCTAAAATTATTCGTTTTTCTTGCTTTTTTTGGTCAAATCTCGATAAAATAAGGAAAATTAAGGGAAAAAAAGAGGAAAAAAATTGAAATTTTGGTAAAATTATTCGTTTTTCTTGCTTTTTTCGGTCAAATCTCGATAAAATAAGGAAAATTAAATGAAATGAAGAGGATAAAAATTGAAATTTTGCTAAAATTATTCGTTTTTCTTGCTTTTTTCGGTCAAATCTCGATAAAATAAGGTAAATCAAGGGAAAAAAGATGATAAAAATTGATATTTCGCTAAAATTATTCGTTTTTCCTGCTTTTTTCGGTTAAATCTCGATAAAATGAGGAAAATTAAGGGAAAAAAAGAGGAAAAAAATTGAAATTTCGCTAAAATTATTCGTTTTTCTTGCTTTTTCGGTCAAATCTTGATAAAATAAGGAAAATTAAGGGAAAAAAAAGAGGAAAAAAATTGAAATTTCGCTAAAATTATTCGATTTTCTTGCTTTTTTTGGTCAAATCTCGATAAAATAAGGAAAATTAAGGGAAAAAAGAGGAAAAAAATTGAAATTTCGCTAAAATTATTCGTTTTTCTTGTTTTTTTCGGTCAAATCTCGTTAAATGAGGAGAATGAAGGAAAAAAAGAGGAAAAAAATTGAAAATTCGCTAAAATTATTCGTTTTTCTTGCTTTTTTTCGGTCAAATCTCGATAAAATAAGGAAAATTAAGGGAAGAAAAGAGGATAAAAATTGATATTTCGCTAAAATTATTCGTTTTTCTTGCTTTTTTCGGTCAAATCTCGATAAAATAAGGAAAATTAAGGGAAAAAAAGAGGAAAAAAATTGAAATTTCTCTAAAATTTTTCGTTTTTCTTGTTTTTTTCGGTCAAATCTCGATAAAATAAGGAAAATTAAATGAAATAAAGAGGCTAAAAATTGAAATTTTGCTAAAATTATTCGTTTTTCTTGCTTTTTTCGGTCAAATCTCGATAAAATAAGGTAAATCAAGGGAAAAAAGATGATAAAAATTGAAATTTCGCTAAAATTATTCGATTTTCTTGCTTTTTTCGGTCAAATCTCGATAAAATAAGGAAAATTAAGGGAAAAAAAGAGGAAAAAAATTGAAATTTCGCTAAAATTATTCGTTTTTCTTGTTTTTTTCGGTCAAATCTCGTTAAATGAGGAGAATGAAGGAAAAAAAGAGGAAAAAAATTGAAAATTCGCTAAAATTATTCGTTTTTCTTTCTTTTTTCGGTCAATTCTCGATAAAATAAGGAAAATTAAGGGAAGAAAAGAGGAAGAAAATTGAAATTTCGCTAAAATTATTCGTTTTTTCTTGCTTTTTTTGGTCAAATCTCGATAAAATAAGGAAAATTAAGGGAAAAAAAAGAGGAAAAAAATTGAAATTTCGGTAAAATTATTCGTTTTTCTTGCTTTTTTCGGTCAAATCTCGATAAAATAAGGAAAATTAAATGAAATAAAGAGGATAAAAATTGATATTTCGCTAAAATTATTCGTTTTTCTTTCTTTTTTCGGTTAAATCTCGATAAAATGAGGAAAATTAAGGGAAAAAAAGAGGAAAAAAATAGAAATTTCGCTAAAATTATTCGTTTTTCTTGCTTTTTCGGTCAAATCTCGATAAAATAAGGAAAATTAAGGGAAAAAAAAGAGGAAAAAAATTGAAATTTCGCTAAAATTATTCGTTTTTTCTTGTTTTTTTCGGTCAAATCTCGTTAAATGAGGAGAATGAAGGAAAAAAAGAGGAAAAAAATTGAAATTTCGGTAAAATTATTCGTTTTTCTTGCTTTTTTCGGTCAAATCTCGATAAAATAAGGAAAATCAAGGGAAAAAAAGAGGATAAAAATTGATATTTCGCTAAAATTATTCGTTTTTCTTGCCTTTTTCGGTCATATCTCGATAAAATAAGGAAAATTAAAAGAAAAAAAAGAGGATAAAAATAGATATTTCGCTAAAATTATTCGTTTTTCTTGCTTTTTTCGGTCAAATCTCGATAAAATAAGGAAAATCAAGGGAAAAAAAGATGATAAAAATTGATATTTCGCTAAAATTATTCGTTTTTTCTTTTTTTTTCGGTCAAATCTCGATAAAATGAGGAAAATTAAGGGAAAAAAAAGAGGAAAAAAAATTGAAATTTCGCTAAAATTATTCGTTTTTCTTGCTTTTTCGGTCAAATCTCGATAAAATAAGGAAAATTAAGGGAAAAAAAGAGGATAAAAATTGATAGTTCGCTAAAATTATTCGTTTTTTCTTGCTTTTTTCGGTCAAATCTCGATAAAATAAGGAAAATTAAGAGAAAAAAGAGGAAAAAAATTGAAATTTCGCTAAAATTATTCGTTTTTCTTGCTTTTTTCGGTCAAATCTCGAAAAAATAAAGAAAATTAAGGGAAAAAAAAGAGGAAAAAATTGAAATTTCGCTAAAATTATTCGTTTCTCTTGCTTTTTTCGATAAAATCTCGTTAAATGAGGAGAATGAAGGAAAAAAAGAGGAAAAAATTTGAAATTTCGCTAAAATTATTAGTTTTTCTTGCTTTTTTTGGTCAAATCTCGATAAAATAAGGAAAATTAAGGGAAAAAAGAGGATGAAAATTGATATTTCGCTAAAATTATTTCTTTTTTCTTGCTTATTTTCGGTCAAATCTCGATAAAATAAGGAAAATGAAGGGAAAAAAAGGGGGAAAAAATTTAAATTTCGCTAAAATTATTCGTTTTTCTTGCTTTTTTCGGTCAAATCTCGATAAAATAAGGAAAATTAAGGGAAAAAAAAGAGGATAAAAACTGATATTTCGCTCAAATTATTCAATTTTCTTGCTTTTTTCGGTCAAATCTCGATAAAATAAGGAAAATTAAGGGAAAAAAAGAGGATTAAAATTGATATTTCGCTAAAATTATTCGTTTTTCTTGCTTTTTTCGGTCAAATCTCGATAAAATAAGGAAAATCAAGGGAAAAAAGATGATAAAAATTGATATTTCGCTAAAATTATTCGTTTTTCTTGATTTTTTCGGTCAAATATCGATAAAATAAGGAAAATTAAGGGATAAAAAGAGGAAAAAAATTTAAATTTCGCTAAAATTATTCGTTTTTCTTGCTTTTTTCGGACAAATCTCGATAAAATAAGGAAAATTAAGGGAAAAAAAAGAGGATAAAAATGGATATTTCGCTAAAATTATTCGTTTTTCTTGCTTTTTTCGGTCTAATCTCGTTAAATAAGGAAAATCAAGGTAAAAAAAATGATAAAAATTGATATTTCGCTAAAATTATTTGTTTTTCTTGCTTTTTTCGGTCAAATCTCGATAAAATAAGAAAATTAAGGGAAAAAAGAGGATAAAAATTGATATTTCGCTAAAATTATTCGTTTTTCTTGCTTTTTGCGGTCAAATCTCGATAAAGTAAGGAAAATTAAGGGAAAAAAAGAGGAAAAAGATTGAAATTTCGCTAAAATTATTTGTTTTTCTTGCTTTTTTTCGGTCAAATCTCGATACAATAAGGAAAATTAAGGGAAAAAAAAGGGGAAAAAAAATGAAATTTCGCTAAAATTATTCGCTTTTCTTGCTTTTTTCGGTCAAATCTCGATTAAATAAGGAAAATTAAGGGAAAAAAAGGGGAAAAAATTGAAATTTCGCTGAAATTATTCGTTTTTCTTGCTTTTTTCGGTCAAATCCCGATAAAATAAGGAAAATTAAGGGAAAAAAAGAGGCAAAAAATTGAAATTTCTTTAAAATTAGTCGTTTTTTCTTGCTTTTTTCGGTCAAATCTCGATAAAATAAGGAAAATTAAGGGAAAAAAAAGAGGAAAAAAATTGATATTTCGCTAAAATTATTCGTTTTTCTTGCTTTTTTCGGTCAAATCTCGATAAAATAAGGAAAATTAAGGGAAAAAAGAGGATAAAAATTGATATTTTGCTAAAATTATTCGTTTTTCTTGCTTTTTGCGGTCAAATCTCGATAAAGTAAGGAATGTTAAGGGAAAAAAAGAGGAAAAAAACTGAAATTTCGCTAAAATTATTCGTTTTTCTTGCTTTTTTCGGACAAATCTCGATATAATAAGGAAAATTTAGGGAAAAAAGAGGAAGAAAATTGAAATTTCGCTAAAATTATTCGTTTTTCTTGCTTTTTTCGGTCAAATCTCGATAAAATAAGGAAAATCAAGGGAAAAAAGAGGATAAAAATTGATATTTCGCTAAAATTATTCGTTTTTCTTGCCTTTTTCGGTCATATCTCGATAAAATAAGGAAAATTAAAAGAAAAAAAGAGGCAAAAAATTGAAATTTCTTTAAAATTAGTCGTTTTTCTTGCTTTTTTCGGTCAAATCTCGATAAAATAAGGAAAATTAAGGGAAAAAAAGAGGAAAAAAATTGATATTTCGCTAAAATTATTCGTTTTTCTTGCTTTTTTCGGTCAAATCTCGATAAAATAAGGAAAATTAAGGGAAAAAAGAGGATAAAAATTGATATTTTGCTAAAATTATTCGTTTTTCTTGCTTTTTGCGGTCAAATCTCGATAAAGTAAGGAAAGTTAAGGGAAAAAAAGAGGAAAAAAACTGAAATTTCGCTAAAATTATTCGTTTTTCTTGCTTTTTCGGTCAAATCTCGATAAAATAAGGAAAATTAAGGGAAAAAAGAGGATAAAAATTGATAGTTCGCTAAAATTATTCGTTTTTCTTGCTTTTTTCGGTCAAATCTCGATAAAATAAGGAAAATTAAGAGAAAAAAGAGGAAAAAAATTGAAATTTCGCTAAAATTATTCGTTTTTCTTGCTTTTTTCGGTCAAATCTCGAAAAAATAAAGAAAATTAAGGGAAAAAAAGAGGAAAAAATTGAAATTTCGCTAAAATTATTCGTTTCTCTTGCTTTTTTCGATAAAATCTCGTTAAATGAGGAGAATGAAGGAAAAAAAGAGGAAAAAATTTGAAATTTCGCTAAAATTATTAGTTTTTCTTGCTTTTTTTGGTCAAATCTCGATAAAATAAGGAAAATTAAGGGAAAAAAGAGGATGAAAATTGATATTTCGCTAAAATTATTTCTTTTTTCTTGCTTATTTTCGGTCAAATCTCGATAAAATAAGGAAAATGAAGGGAAAAAAAGGGGGAAAAAATTTAAATTTCGCTAAAATTATTCGTTTTTCTTGCTTTTTTCGGTCAAATCTCGATAAAATAAGGAAAATTAAGGGAAAAAAAAGAGGATAAAAACTGATATTTCGCTCAAATTATTCAATTTTCTTGCTTTTTTCGGTCAAATCTCGATAAAATAAGGAAAATTAAGGGAAAAAAAGAGGATTAAAATTGATATTTCGCTAAAATTATTCGTTTTTCTTGCTTTTTTCGGTCAAATCTCGATAAAATAAGGAAAATCAAGGGAAAAAAGATGATAAAAATTGATATTTCGCTAAAATTATTCGTTTTTCTTGATTTTTTCGGTCAAATATCGATAAAATAAGGAAAATTAAGGGATAAAAAGAGGAAAAAAATTTAAATTCCGCTAAAATTATTCGTTTTTCTTGCTTTTTTCGGACAAATCTCGATAAAATAAGGAAAATTAAGGGAAAAAAAAGAGGATAAAAATGGATATTTCGCTAAAATTATTCGTTTTTCTTGCTTTTTTCGGTCTAATCTCGTTAAATAAGGAAAATCAAGGTAAAAAAAAATGATAAAAATTGATATTTCGCTAAAATTATTTGTTTTTCTTGCTTTTTTCGGTCAAATCTCGATAAAATAAGAAAATTAAGGGAAAAAAAGAGGATAAAAATTGATATTTCGCTAAAATTATTCGTTTTTCTTGCTTTTTGCGGTCAAATCTCGATAAAGTAAGGAAAATTAAGGGAAAAAAAGAGGAAAAAGATTGAAATTTCGCTAAAATTATTTGTTTTTCTTGCTTTTTTCGGTCAAATCTCGATACAATAAGGAAAATTAAGGGAAAAAAAGGGGAAAAAAATGAAATTTCGCTAAAATTATTCGCTTTTCTTGCTTTTTTCGGTCAAATCTCGATTAAATAAGGAAAATTAAGGGAAAAAAAGGGGAAAAAATTGAAATTTCGCTGAAATTATTCGTTTTTCTTGCTTTTTTCGGTCAAATCCCGATAAAATAAGGAAAATTAAGGGAAAAAAAGAGGAAAAAAATTGATATTTCGCTAAAATTATTCGTTTTTCTTGCTTTTTTCGGTCAAATCTCGATAAAATAAGGAAAATTAAGGGAAAAAAGAGGATAAAAATTGATATTTTGCTAAAATTATTCGTTTTTCTTGCTTTTTGCGGTCAAATCTCGATAAAGTAAGGAAAGTTAAGGGAAAAAAAGAGGAAAAAAACTGAAATTTCGCTAAAATTATTCGTTTTTCTTGCTTTTTTCGGACAAATCTCGATATAATAAGGAAAATTAAGGGAAAAAAGAGGATATACATTGATATTTCGCTAAAATTATTCGTTTTTCTTGCTTTTTGCGGTCAAATCGCGATAAAATAAGGAAAATTAAGGGAAAAAAATTGAAATTTCGCTAAAATTATTCGTTTTTCTTGCTTTTTCGGTCAAATCTCGTTAAATGTTGAGAATGAAGGAAAAAAAGAGGAAAAAAATTGAAATTTCGCTAAAATTTTTTGTTTTTCTTGCTTTTTTCAGTCAAATTTCGATAAAATAAGGAAAATTAAGGGAAAAAAGAGGAAGAAAATTTAAATTTCGCTAATATTATTCGTTTTTCTTGCTTTTTCGGTCAAATCTCGATAAAAAAAGGAAAATTAAAGGAAAAAAAGAGGATAAAAATTGATATTTCGATAAAATTATTCGTTTTTCTTGCTTTTTTCGGTCAAATCTCGATAAAATAAGGGAAAAAAAGAGGAAAAAAATTGATATTTCATTAAATTTATTCTTTTTTCTTGCTTTTTTCGGTCAAATCTGGATAGAATAAGGAAAATTAAGGGAAAAAAAGAGGATAAAAATTGAAATTTCGCTAAAATTATTCGTTTTTCTTGCTCTTTTCGGTCAAATCTCGATAAAATAAGGAAAATTAAGGGAAAAAAAGAGGAAAAAAATTGAAATTTCGCTAAAATTATTCGTTTTTCTTGCTTTTTTTGGTCAAATCTCGATAAAATAAGGAAAATTAAGGGAAAAAAAGAGGATAAAAATTGATATTTCGCTAAAATTATTCGTTTTTCCTGCTTTCTTCGGTCAAATCTCGATAAAATAAGGAAAATCAAGGGATAACAGATGATAAAAATTGATATTTCGCTAAAATTATTCGTTTTACTTGTTTTTATCGGTCAAAACTCGATAAAATAAGGAAAATTAAGGGGAAAAAAATAGGAAAAAAAATTGAAATTTCGCTAAAGTTATTCGTTTTTCTTGCTTTTTTCGGTCAAATCTCGATAAAATAAGGAAAATTTAGGGAAAAAAGAGGAAGAAAATTGAAATTTCGCTAAAATTATTCGTTTTTCTTGCTTTTTTCGGTCAAATCTCGATAAAATAAGGAAAATTAAGGGAAAAAAAGAGGATAAAAATTGAAATTTCGCTAAAATTATTCGTTTTTCTTGCTTTTTTCGGTCAAATCTCGATAAAATAAGGAAAATAAGGGAAAAAAGAGGATAAAAATTGATATTTCGCTAAAATTATTCGTTTTCCTTGCTTTTTGCGGTCAAATCTCGATAAGGTAAGGAAAATTAAGGGAAAAAAAGAGGAAAAAGATTGAAATTTCGCTAAAATTAATCGTTTTTCTTGCTCTTTTCGGTCAAATCTCGATAATATAAGGAAAATTAAGGGAAAAAAAGAGGAAAAAAATTGAATTTTCGCTAAAATTATTCGTTTTTCTTGCTTTTTTCGGTCAAATCTCGATAAAATAAGGAAAATTAAGGAAAAAAAAGAGGATAAAAATTGATATTTCGCTAAAATTATTCGTTTTTCTTGCTTTCTTTGGTCAAATCTCGATAAAAAAAGGAAAATCAAGGTATAAAAGATGATAAAAATTGATATTTCGGTAAAATTTTTCGTTTTACTTGATTTTATCGGTCAAATCTCTATAAAATAAGGAAAATTAAGGGGAAAAAAATAGGAAAAAAATTGAAAATTCGCTAAAATTATTCGTTTTTCTTGCTTTTTTCGGTCAAATCTCGATAAAATAAGGAAAATTTAGGGAAAAAAGAGGATAAAAATTGATATTTTGCTAAAATTATTCGTATTTCTTGCTTTTTTCGGTCAAATCTCGATAAAATAAGGAAAATTAAAGGAAAAAAAGAGGATAAAAATTGATATTTCGATAAAATTATTCGTTTTTCTTGCTTTTTTCGGTCAAATCTCGATAAAATAAGGGAAAAGTAGAGGAAAAAAATTGATATTTCGCTAAATTTATTCGTTTTTCTTGCTTTTTTCGGTCAAATCTCGATAAAATAAGGAAAATTAAGTGAAAAAGAGGATAAAAATTGATATTTCGCTAAAATTATTCGTTTTTCTTGCTTTTTGCGGTCAAATCTCGATAAAGTAAGGAAAATTAAGGGAAAAAAAGAGGAAAAAGATTGAAATTTCGCTAAAATTATTCGTTTTTCTTGCTTTTTTCGGTCAAATCTCGATACAATAAGGAAAATTAAGGGAAAAATAGAGGAAAAAAATTGAAATTTCGCAAAAATTATTCGTTTTTCTTGCTTTTTTCGGTCAAATCTAGATAAAATAAGGAAAATTAAGGGAAAAAAAGAGGAAAAAAATTTAAATTTCGCTAAAATTATTCGTTTTTCTTGCTTTTTTCTGCCAAATCTCGATAAAATAAGGAAAATAAAGGGAAAAAAAAAGGATAAAAATTGATATTTCGCTAAAATTATTCGTTTTTCTTGCTTTTTGCGGTCAAATCTCGATAAAATAAGGAAAATTAAGGGGAAAAAATAGGAAAAAAATTAAAATTTCGCTAAAATTATTCGTTTTTCTTGCTTTTTTCGGTCAAATCTCGATAAAATAAGGAAAATTTAGGGAAAAAAGAGGATAAAAATTGATATTTTGCTAAAATTATTCGTATTTCTTGCTATTTTCGGTCAAATCTCGATAAAATAAGGAAAATTAAGGGAAAAAAGAGGATAAAAATTGATATTTCGATAAAATTATTCGTTTTTCTTGCTTTTCAAAAAAGAGGAAAAAAATTGATATTTCGCTAAAATTATTCGTTTTTCTTGCTTTTTTAGATCAAATCTCTATAAAATAAGGAAAATTAAGGGAAAAAAAGAGGAAAAAAACTGAAATTTCGCTAAAATTATTCGTTTTTCTTGCTTTTTTCGGACAAATCTCGATAAAATAAGGAAAATTAAGGGAAAAAAGAGGATATACATTGATATTTCGCTAAAATAATTCGTTTTTCTTGCTTTTTGCGGTCAAATCGCGATAAAATAAGGAAAATTAAGGGAAAAAAATTTAAATTTCGCTAAAATTATTCGTTTTTCTTGCTTTTTCGGTCAAATCTCGTTAAATGTTGAGAGTGAAGGAAAAAAAGAGGAAAAAAATTGAAATTTCGCTAAAATTTTTCGTTTTTCTTGCTTTTTTCAGTCAAATTTCGATAAAATAAGGAAAATTAAGGGAAAAAAGAGGAAGAAAATTTAAATTTCGCTAAAATTATTTGTTTTTCTTGCTTTCTTCGGTCAAATCTCAATAAAATAAGGAAAATTAAGGGAAAAAAGAGGATTAAAATTGATGTTTCGCTAAAATTATTCGCTTTTCTTGCTTTTTTCGGTCAAATCTCGATAAAATAAGGAATATTAAGGATAAAAAAGAGAAAAAAAATTGAAATTTCGCTAAAATTATTCGATTTTCTTGCTTTTTAAGGTCAAATCTCGATAAAATAAGCAAAATTAAGGGAAAAAAAGAGGATAAAAATTGAAATTTCGCTAAAATTATTCGTTTTTCTTGCTTTTTTCGGTCAAATCTCGATAAAATAAGGAAAATAAGGGAAAAAAGAGGATAAAAATTGATATTTCGCTAAAATTATTCGTTTTTCTTGCTTTTTGCGGTCAAATCTCGATAAGGTAAGGAAAATTAAGGGAAAAAAAGAGGAAAAAGATTGAAATTTCGCTAAAATTAATCGTTTTTCTTGCTCTTTTCGGTCAAATCTCGATAAAATAAGGAAAATTAAGGGAAAAAAAGAGGAAAAAAATTGAAATTTCGCTAAAATTATTCGTTTTTCTTGCTTTTTTCGGTCAAATCTCGATAAAATAAGGAAAATTAAGGAAAAAAAAGAGGATAAAAATTGATATTTCGCTAAAATTATTCGTTTTTCTTGCTTTCTTTGGTCAAATCTCGATAAAAAAAGGAAAATCAAGGTATAAAAGATGATAAAAATTGATATTTCGGTAAAATTTTTCGTTTTACTTGCTTTTATCGGTCAAATCTCTATAAAATAAGGAAAATTAAGGGGAAAAAAATAGGAAAAAAATTGAAAATTCGCTAAAATTATTCGTTTTTCTTGCTTTTTTCGGTCAAATCTCGATAAAATAAGGAAAATTTAGGGAAAAAAGAGGATAAAAATTGATATTTTGCTAAAATTATTCGTATTTCTTGCTTTTTTCGGTCAAATCTCGATAAAATAAGGAAAATTAAAGGAAAAAAAGAGGATAAAAATTGATATTTCGATAAAATTATTCGTTTTTCTTGCTTTTTTCGGTCAAATCTCGATAAAATAAGGGAAAAGTAGAGGAAAAAAATTGATATTTCGCTAAATTTATTCGTTTTTCTTGCTTTTTTCGGTCAAATCTCGATAAAATAAGGAAAATTAAGTGAAAAAGAGGATAAAAATTGATATTTCGCTAAAATTATTCGTTTTTCTTGCTTTTTGCGGTCAAATCTCGATAAAGTAAGGAAAATTAAGGGAAAAAAAGAGGAAAAAGATTGAAATTTCGCTAAAATTATTCGTTTTTCTTGCTTTTTTCGGTCAAATCTCGATACAATAAGGAAAATTAAGGGAAAAATAGAGGAAAAAAATTGAAATTTCGCAAAAATTATTCGTTTTTCTTGCTTTTTTCGGTCAAATCTAGATAAAATAAGGAAAATTAAGGGAAAAAAAGAGGAAAAAAATTTAAATTTCGCTAAAATTATTCGTTTTTCTTGCTTTTTTCGGTCAAATCTCGATAAAATAAGGAAAATAAAGGGAAAAAAAAAGGATAAAAATTGATATTTCGCTAAAATTATTCGTTTTTCTTGCTTTTTGCGGTCGAATCTCGATAAAGTAAGGAAAATTAAGGGAAAAAAAGAGGAAAAAGATTGAAATTTCGCTAAAATTATTCGTTTTACTTGCTTTTATCGGTCAAATCTCGATAAAATAAGGAAAATTAAGGGGAAAAAATAGGAAAAAAATTAAAATTTCGCTAAAATTATTCGTTTTTCTTGCTTTTTTCGGTCAAATCTCGATAAAATAAGGAAAATTTAGGGAAAAAAGAGGATAAAAATTGATATTTTGCTAAAATTATTCGTATTTCTTGCTTTTTTCGGTCAAATCTCGATAAAATAAGGAAAATTAAAGGAAAAAAAGAGGATAAAAATTGATATTTCGATAAAATTATTCGTTTTTCTTGCTTTTCAAAAAAGAGGAAAAAAATTGATATTTCGCTAAAATTATTCGTTTTTATTGCTTTTTTAGATCAAATCTCTATAAAATAAGGAAAATTAAGGGAAAAAAAGAGGAAAAAAACTGAAATTTCGCTAAAATTATTCGTTTTTCTTGCTTTTTTCGGACAAATCTCGATAAAATAAGGAAAATTAAGGGAAAAAAGAGGATATACATTGATATTTCGCTAAAATAATTCGTTTTTCTTGCTTTTTGCGGTCAAATCGCGATAAAATAAGGAAAATTAAGGGAAAAAAATTTAAATTTCGCTAAAATTATTCGTTTTTCTTGCTTTTTCGGTCAAATCTCGTTAAATGTTGAGAATGAAGGAAAAAAAGAGGAAAAAAATTGAAATTTCGCTAAAATTTTTCGTTTTTCTTGCTTTTTTCAGTCAAATTTCGATAAAATAAGGAAAATTAAGGGAAAAAAGAGGAAGAAAATTTAAATTTCGCTAAAATTATTTGTTTTTCTTGCTTTCTTCGGTCAAATCTCAATAAAATAAGGAAAATTAAGGGAAAAAAGAGGATAAAAATTGATGTTTCGCTAAAATTATTCGCTTTTCTTGCTTTTTTCGGTCAAATCTCGATAAAATAAGGAATATTAAGGATAAAAACGAGAAAAAAAATTGAAATTTCGCTAAAATTATTCGATTTTCTTGCTTTTTGCGGTCAAATCTCGATAAAATAAGCAAAATTAAGGGAAAAAAAGAGGAAAAAAATTGAAATTTCGCTAAAATTATTCGTTTTTCTTGCTTTTTTCGGTCGAATCTCGATAAAATAAGGAAAATTAAGGGAAAAAAAGAGTATAAAAATTGATATTTCGATAAAATTATTCGTTTTTCTTGCTTTTTTCGGTCAAATCTCGTTAAATGAGGAGAATGAAGAAAAAAAAGAGGAAAAAAATCTAAATTTCGCTAAAATTAATCGTTTTTCTTGTTCTTTTCGGTCAAATCTCGATAAAATAAGGAAAATTAAGGGAAAAAAAGAGGAAAAAAATTGAAATTTCGCTAAAATTATTCGTTTTTCTTGCTTTTTTCGGTCAAATCTCGATAAAATAAGGAAAATTAAGGAAAAAAAAGAGGATAAAAATTGATATTTCGCTAAAATTATTCGTTTTTCTTGCTTTCTTTGGTCAAATCTCGATAAAAAAAGGAAAATCAAGGTATAAAAGATGATAAAAATTGATATTTCGGTAAAATTTTTCGTTTTACTTGCTTTTATCGGTCAAATCTCTATAAAATAAGGAAAATTAAGGGGAAAAAAATAGGAAAAAAATTGAAAATTCGCTAAAATTATTCGTTTTTCTTGCTTTTTTCGGTCAAATCTCGATAAAATAAGGAAAATTTAGGGAAAAAAGAGGATAAAAATTGATATTTTGCTAAAATTATTCGTATTTCTTGCTTTTTTCGGTCAAATCTCGATAAAATAAGGAAAATTAAAGGAAAAAAAGAGGATAAAAATTGATATTTCGATAAAATTATTCGTTTTTCTTGCTTTTTTCGGTCAAATCTCGATAAAATAAGGGAAAAGTAGAGGAAAAAAATTGATATTTCGCTAAATTTATTCGTTTTTCTTGCTTTTTTCGGTCAAATCTCGATAAAATAAGGAAAATTAAGTGAAAAAGAGGATAAAAATTGATATTTCGCTAAAATTATTCGTTTTTCTTGCTTTTTGCGGTCAAATCTCGATAAAGTAAGGAAAATTAAGGGAAAAAAAGAGGAAAAAGATTGAAATTTCGCTAAAATTATTCGTTTTTCTTGCTTTTTTCGGTCAAATCTCGATACAATAAGGAAAATTAAGGGAAAAATAGAGGAAAAAAATTGAAATTTCGCAAAAATTATTCGTTTTTCTTGCTTTTTTCGGTCAAATCTAGATAAAATAAGGAAAATTAAGGGAAAAAAAGAGGAAAAAAATTTAAATTTCGCTAAAATTATTCGTTTTTCTTGCTTTTTTCGGTCAAATCTCGATAAAATAAGGAAAATAAAGGGAAAAAAAAGGATAAAAATTGATATTTCGCTAAAATTATTCGTTTTACTTGCTTTTTTCGGTCAAATCTCGATAAAGTAAGGAAAATTAAGGGAAAAAAAGAGGAAAAAGATTGAAATTTCGCTAAAATTATTCGTTTTACTTGCTTTTATCGGTCAAATCTCGATAAAATAAGGAAAATTAAGGGGAAAAAATAGGAAAAAAATTAAAATTTCGCTAAAATTATTCGTTTTTCTTGCTTTTTTCGGTCAAATCTCGATAAAATAAGGAAAATTTAGGGAAAAAAGAGGATAAAAATTGATATTTTGCTAAAATTATTCGTATTTCTTGCTTTTTTCGGTCAAATCTCGATAAAATAAGGAAAATTAAAGGAAAAAAAGAGGATAAAAATTGATATTTCGATAAAATTATTCGTTTTTCTTGCTTTTCAAAAAAGAGGAAAAAAATTGATATTTCGCTAAAATTATTCGTTTTTCTTGCTTTTTTAGATCAAATCTCTATAAAATAAGGAAAATTAAGGGAAAAAAAGAGGAAAAAAACTGAAATTTCGCTAAAATTATTCGTTTTTCTTGCTTTTTTCGGACAAATCTCGATAAAATAAGGAAAATTAAGGGAAAAAAGAGGATATACATTGATATTTCGCTAAAATAATTCGTTTTTCTTGCTTTTTGCGGTCAAATCGCGATAAAATAAGGAAAATTAAGGGAAAAAAATGTAAATTTCGCTAAAATTATTCGTTTTTCTTGCTTTTTCGGTCAAATCTCGTTAAATGTTGAGAATGAAGGAAAAAAAGAGGAAAAAAATTGAAATTTCGCTAAAATTTTTCGTTTTTCTTGCTTTTTTCAGTCAAATTTCGATAAAATAAGGAAATTTAAGGGAAAAAAGAGGAAGAAAATTTAAATTTCGCTAAAATTATTTGTTTTTCTTGCTTTCTTCGGTCAAATCTCAATAAAATAAGGAAAATTAAGGGAAAAAAGAGGATAAAAATTGATGTTTCGCTAAAATTATTCGCTTTTCTTGCTATTTTCGGTCAAATCTCGATAAAATAAGGAAAATTTAGGGAAAAAAGAGGATAAAAATTGATATTTTGCTAAAATTATTCGTATTTCTTGCTTTTTTCGGTCAAATCTCGATAAAATAAGGAAAATTAAAGGAAAAAAAGAGGATAAAAATTGATATTTCGATAAAATTATTCGTTTTTCTTGCTTTTTTCGGTCAAATCTCGATAAAATAAGGGAAAAGTAGAGGAAAAAAATTGATATTTCGCTAAATTTATTCGTTTTTCTTGCTTTTTTCGGTCAAATCTCGATAAAATAAGGAAAATTAAGTGAAAAAGAGGATAAAAATTGATATTTCGCTAAAATTATTCGTTTTTCTTGCTTTTTGCGGTCAAATCTCGATAAAGTAAGGAAAATTAAGGGAAAAAAAGAGGAAAAAGATTGAAATTTCGCTAAAATTATTCGTTTTTCTTGCTTTTTTCGGTCAAATCTCGATACAATAAGGAAAATTAAGGGAAAAATAGAGGAAAAAAATTGAAATTTCGCAAAAATTATTCGTTTTTCTTGCTTTTTTCGGTCAAATCTAGATAAAATAAGGAAAATTAAGGGAAAAAAAGAGGAAAAAAATTTAAATTTCGCTAAAATTATTCGTTTTTCTTGCTTTTTTCGGTCAAATCTCGATAAAATAAGGAAAATAAAGGGAAAAAAAAAGGATAAAAATTGATATTTCGCTAAAATTATTCGTTTTTCTTGCTTTTTGCGGTCGAATCTCGATAAAGTAAGGAAAATTAAGGGAAAAAAAGAGGAAAAAGATTGAAATTTCGCTAAAATTATTCGTTTTACTTGCTTTTATCGGTCAAATCTCGATAAAATAAGGAAAATTAAGGGGAAAAAATAGGAAAAAAATTAAAATTTCGCTAAAATTATTCGTTTTTCTTGCTTTTTTCGGTCAAATCTCGATAAAATAAGGAAAATTTAGGGAAAAAAGAGGATAAAAATTGATATTTTGCTAAAATTATTCGTATTTCTTGCTTTTTTCGGTCAAATCTCGATAAAATAAGGAAAATTAAAGGAAAAAAAGAGGATAAAAATTGATATTTCGATAAAATTATTCGTTTTTCTTGCTTTTCAAAAAAGAGGAAAAAAATTGATATTTCGCTAAAATTATTCGTTTTTATTGCTTTTTTAGATCAAATCTCTATAAAATAAGGAAAATTAAGGGAAAAAAAGAGGAAAAAAACTGAAATTTCGCTAAAATTATTCGTTTTTCTTGCTTTTTTCGGACAAATCTCGATAAAATAAGGAAAATTAAGGGAAAAAAGAGGATATACATTGATATTTCGCTAAAATAATTCGTTTTTCTTGCTTTTTGCGGTCAAATCGCGATAAAATAAGGAAAATTAAGGGAAAAAAATTTAAATTTCGCTAAAATTATTCGTTTTTCTTGCTTTTTCGGTCAAATCTCGTTAAATGTTGAGAATGAAGGAAAAAAAGAGGAAAAAAATTGAAATTTCGCTAAAATTTTTCGTTTTTCTTGCTTTTTTCAGTCAAATTTCGATAAAATAAGGAAAATTAAGGGAAAAAAGAGGAAGAAAATTTAAATTTCGCTAAAATTATTTGTTTTTCTTGCTTTCTTCGGTCAAATCTCAATAAAATAAGGAAAATTAAGGGAAAAAAGAGGATAAAAATTGATGTTTCGCTAAAATTATTCGCTTTTCTTGCTTTTTTCGGTCAAATCTCGATAAAATAAGGAATATTAAGGATAAAAACGAGAAAAAAAATTGAAATTTCGCTAAAATTATTCGATTTTCTTGCTTTTTGCGGTCAAATCTCGATAAAATAAGCAAAATTAAGGGAAAAAAAGAGGAAAAAAATTGAAATTTCGCTAAAATTATTCGTTTTTCTTGCTTTTTTCGGTCGAATCTCGATAAAATAAGGAAAATTAAGGGAAAAAAAGAGTATAAAAATTGATATTTCGATAAAATTATTCGTTTTTCTTGCTTTTTTCGGTCAAATCTCGTTAAATGAGGAGAATGAAGAAAAAAAAGAGGAAAAAAATCTAAATTTCGCTAAAATTAATCGTTTTTCTTGTTCTTTTCGGTCAAATCTCGATAAAATAAGGAAAATTAAGGGAAAAAAAGAGGAAAAAAATTGAAATTTCGCTAAAATTATTCGTTTTTCTTGCTTTTTTCGGTCAAATCTCGATAAAATAAGGAAAATTAAGGAAAAAAAAGAGGATAAAAATTGATATTTCGCTAAAATTATTCGTTTTTCTTGCTTTCTTTGGTCAAATCTCGATAAAAAAAGGAAAATCAAGGTATAAAAGATGATAAAAATTGATATTTCGGTAAAATTTTTCGTTTTACTTGCTTTTATCGGTCAAATCTCTATAAAATAAGGAAAATTAAGGGGAAAAAAATAGGAAAAAAATTGAAAATTCGCTAAAATTATTCGTTTTTCTTGCTTTTTTCGGTCAAATCTCGATAAAATAAGGAAAATTTAGGGAAAAAAGAGGATAAAAATTGATATTTTGCTAAAATTATTCGTATTTCTTGCTTTTTTCGGTCAAATCTCGATAAAATAAGGAAAATTAAAGGAAAAAAAGAGGATAAAAATTGATATTTCGATAAAATTATTCGTTTTTCTTGCTTTTTTCGGTCAAATCTCGATAAAATAAGGGAAAAGTAGAGGAAAAAAATTGATATTTCGCTAAATTTATTCGTTTTTCTTGCTTTTTTCGGTCAAATCTCGATAAAATAAGGAAAATTAAGTGAAAAAGAGGATAAAAATTGATATTTCGCTAAAATTATTCGTTTTTCTTGCTTTTTGCGGTCAAATCTCGATAAAGTAAGGAAAATTAAGGGAAAAAAAGAGGAAAAAGATTGAAATTTCGCTAAAATTATTCGTTTTTCTTGCTTTTTTCGGTCAAATCTCGATACAATAAGGAAAATTAAGGGAAAAATAGAGGAAAAAAATTGAAATTTCGCAAAAATTATTCGTTTTTCTTGCTTTTTTCGGTCAAATCTAGATAAAATAAGGAAAATTAAGGGAAAAAAAGAGGAAAAAAATTTAAATTTCGCTAAAATTATTCGTTTTTCTTGCTTTTTTCGGTCAAATCTCGATAAAATAAGGAAAATAAAGGGAAAAAAAAAGGATAAAAATTGATATTTCGCTAAAATTATTCGTTTTACTTGCTTTTTTCGGTCAAATCTCGATAAAGTAAGGAAAATTAAGGGAAAAAAAGAGGAAAAAGATTGAAATTTCGCTAAAATTATTCGTTTTACTTGCTTTTATCGGTCAAATCTCGATAAAATAAGGAAAATTAAGGGGAAAAAATAGGAAAAAAATTAAAATTTCGCTAAAATTATTCGTTTTTCTTGCTTTTTTCGGTCAAATCTCGATAAAATAAGGAAAATTTAGGGAAAAAAGAGGATAAAAATTGATATTTTGCTAAAATTATTCGTATTTCTTGCTTTTTTCGGTCAAATCTCGATAAAATAAGGAAAATTAAAGGAAAAAAAGAGGATAAAAATTGATATTTCGATAAAATTATTCGTTTTTCTTGCTTTTCAAAAAAGAGGAAAAAAATTGATATTTCGCTAAAATTATTCGTTTTTCTTGCTTTTTTAGATCAAATCTCTATAAAATAAGGAAAATTAAGGGAAAAAAAGAGGAAAAAAAACTGAAATTTCGCTAAAATTATTCGTTTTTCTTGCTTTTTTCGGACAAATCTCGATAAAATAAGGAAAATTAAGGGAAAAAAGAGGATATACATTGATATTTCGCTAAAATAATTCGTTTTTCTTGCTTTTTGCGGTCAAATCGCGATAAAATAAGGAAAATTAAGGGAAAAAAATGTAAATTTCGCTAAAATTATTCGTTTTTCTTGCTTTTTCGGTCAAATCTCGTTAAATGTTGAGAATGAAGGAAAAAAAGAGGAAAAAAATTGAAATTTCGCTAAAATTTTTCGTTTTTCTTGCTTTTTTCAGTCAAATTTCGATAAAATAAGGAAATTTAAGGGAAAAAAGAGGAAGAAAATTTAAATTTCGCTAAAATTATTTGTTTTTCTTGCTTTCTTCGGTCAAATCTCAATAAAATAAGGAAAATTAAGGGAAAAAAGAGGATAAAAATTGATGTTTCGCTAAAATTATTCGCTTTTCTTGCTATTTTCGGTCAAATCTCGATAAAATAAGGAATATTAAGGATAAAAACGAGAAAAAAAATTGAAATTTCGCTAAAATTATTCGATTTTCTTGCTTTTTGCGGTCAAATCTCGATAAAATAAGCAAAATTAAGGGAAAAAAAGAGGAAAAAAATTGAAATTTCGCTAAAATTATTCGTTTTTCTTGCTTTTTTCGGTCGAATCTCGATAAAATAAGGAAAATTAAGGGAAAAAAAGAGGATAAAAATTGATATTTCGATAAAATTATTCGTTTTTCTTGCTTTTTTCGGTCAAATCTCGTTAAATGAGGAGAATGAAGAAAAAAAAGAGGAAAAAAAATCTAAATTTCGCTAAAATGTTTCGTTTTTCTTGCTTTTTTCAGTCAAATTTCAATAAAATAAGGAAAATTAAGGGAAAAAAAGAGGAAAAAAATTGAAATTTCGCTAAAATTATTCGTTTTTCTTGCTTTTTTCGGTCAAAACTCGATAAAATAAGGAAAATTAAGGAAAAAAGAGGATAAAAATTGATATTTCGCTTAAATAATTCGTTTTTCTTGCTTTTTGCGGTCAAATCTCGATAAAATAAGCAAAATTAAGGGAAAAAAAGAGGAAAAAAATTGAAATTTCGCTAAAATTATTCGTTTTTCTTGCTTTTTTCGGTCGAATCTCGATAAAATAAGGAAAATTAAGGGAAAAAAAGAGGATAAAAATTGATATTTCGATAAAATTATTCGTTTTTCTTGCTTTTTTCGGTCAAATCTCGTTAAATGAGGAGAATGAAGAAAAAAAAGAGGAAAAAAATCTAAATTTCGCTAAAATTTTTCGTTTTTCTTGCTTTTTTCAGTCAAATTTCAATAAAATAAGGAAAATTAAGGGAAAAAAGAGGAAAAAAATTGAAATTTCGCTAAAATTATTCGTTTTTTCTTGCTTTTTTCGGTCAAAACTCGATAAAATAAGGAAAATTAAGGAAAAAAGAGGATAAAAATTGATATTTCGCTTAAATAATTCGTTTTTCTTGCTTTTTTCGGTCAAATCTCGATAAAATAAGGAAAATTAAGGGATAAAAAAGGAAAAAAGTTGAAATTTCGATAAAATTATTCGTTTTTCTTGCTTTTTTTGGTCAAATCTCGATAAAATAAGGAAAATTAAGGGAAAAACGGGGATAAAAATTGATATTTCGCTAAAATTATTCGTTTTTCTTGCTTTTTTCGGTCAAATCTCGATAAAATAAGAAAATTAATGGAAAAAAATTGAAATTTTGTTAAAATTATTCGTTTTTCTTGCTTTTTTCGGTCAAATCTCGATAAGATAAGGAAAATTAAGGAAAAAAAAGGGGAAAAAAATTGAAATTTAGCTAAAATTATTCGTTTATCTTGCTTTTTTCGGTCAAATCTCGATAAAATAAGCAAAATTAAGGGAAAAAAAGAGGAAAAAAATTGAAATTTCGCTAAAATTATTCGTTTTTCTTGCTTTTTTCGGTCAAATCTCGATAAAATAAGGAAAATTAAGGGAAAAAATGAGGAAAAAAATTGAAATTTCGCTAAAATTATTCGTATTTGTTGCTTTTTTCGGTCAAATCTCGTTAAATGAGGAGAATGAAGGAAAAAAGGGAAAAAATTATTCGTTTTTCTTGCTTTTTTCGGTCAAATCTCGATAAAATAAGGAAAATCAAGGGAAAAAAAGAGGATAAAAATTGATATTTCTATAAAATTATTCGTTTTTCTTGCTTTTTTCGGTCAAATCTCGTTAAATGAGGAGAATGAAGGAAAAAAAGAGGAAAAAAATGGAAATATCGCTAAAATTATTCGTTTTTCATGCTTTTTTCGGTCAAATCTCGATAAAACAAGGAAAATTAAAGGAAAAAAAGAGGAAAAAAATTGAAATTTCGCTAAAATTATTCGTTTTTCTTATTTTTTCGGTCAAATTTCGATAAAATAAGGAAAATTAAGGGAAAAAAAGAGGATAAAAATTGATATTTCGCTAAAATTATTCGTTTATCTTGCTTTTTTCGGTCAAATCTCGATAAAATAAGGAAAATTAAGGGAAAAAAAAGGAAAAAAATTGAAATTTCGCTAAAATTATTCGTTTATCTTCCTTTTTTCGGTCAAATCTCGATAAAATAGAGAAAATTAAGGGAAAAAAAGAGGAAAAAAATTGAAATTTAGCAAAAATTATTCGTTTATCTTGCTTTTTTCGGTCAAATCTCGATAAAATAAGGAAAATCAAGGGAAAAAAAGAGGAAAAAAATTGAAATTTCGCTAAAATTGTTCGTTTTTCTTGCTTTTTTCGGTCAAATCTCTATAAAATAAGGAAAATTAAGGGAAAAAAAAGAGGAAAAAACTTGAAATTTCGCTAAAATTATTCGTTTTTCTTGCTCTTTTCGGTCAAATCTCGAAAAAATAAGGAAAATTAAGGGAAAAAATTGAAATTTCGCTAAAATTATTCGTTTTTCTTCCATTTTTCGGTCAAATCTCGATAAAATAAGGAAAATTAAGGGAAAAAAAGAGGAATAAAATTGAAATTTCACTAAAATTTTTCGTTTTTCTTGCTTTTTTCGGTCAAATCTAGATAAAATAAGGAAAATTAAGGGAAAAAAAGAGGAAAAAAATTGAAATTTCGCTAAAATTATTCGTTTTTCTTGCTTTTTTCGGTTAAATCTCGATAAAATCAAGAAAATTAAGGGAAAAAAAGAGGATAAAAATTGAAATTTTGCTAAAATTATTCATTTTTCTAGCTTTTTTCGGTCAAATCTCGATAAAATAAGGAAAATTAAGGGAAAAAAAGAGGATAAAGCTTGATATTTCTATAAAATTATTCGTTTTTCTTGCTTTTTTCGGTCAAATCTCGTTAAATGAGGAAAATGAAGGAAAAAAAGAGGAAAAAAATTGAAATTTCGCTAAAATTATTCGTTTTTCATACTTTTTTCGGTCAAATCTCGATAAAATAAGGAAAATTAAAGGCAAAAAAGAGGAAAAAATTGAAATTTCGCTAAAATTATTCGTTTTTCTAGCTTTTTTCGGTCAAATCTCGATAAAATAAGGAAAATTAAAGGAAAAAAAGAGGATAAAAATTGATATTTCGATAAAATTATTCGTTTTTCTTGCTTTTTTCGGTCAAATCTCGATAAAATAAGGAAAATTAAGGGAAAAAAAAGGAAAAAAATTGAAATTTCGCTAAAATTATTCGTTTTTCATCCTTTTTTCGGTCAAATCTCAATAAAATAAGGAAAATCAAGGGAAAAAAGAGGAAAAAAATTGAAATTTCGCTAAAATTATTCGTTTTTCTTGCTTTTTTCGGTCAAATCTCGATAAAATAAGGAAAATTAAAGGAAAAAAAGAGGATAAAAATTGATATTTCGATAAAATTATTCGTTTTTCTTGCTTTTTTCGGTCAAATCTCGATAAAATAAGGAAAATTAAGGGAAAAAAAGAGGATATAAATTGATATTTCGCTAAAATTATTCGTTTTTCTTGCTTTTTTCGGTCAAATCTCGATAAAATAAGGAAAATCAAGGGAAAAAAGATGATAAAAATTGACATTTCGCTAAAATTATTCGTTTTTCTTGCTTTTATCGGTCAAATCTCGATAAAATAAGGAAAATTAAGGGAAAAAAATAGGAAAAAAATTGAAATTTCTTTAAAATTATTCGTTTTTCTAGCTTTTTTCGGTCAAATCTCGATAAAATAAGGAAAATTTAGGGAAAAAAAGAGGAAAAAAATTGAAATTTCGCTAAAATTATTCCTTTTTCTTGCTTTTTTCGGTCAAATCTCAATAAAATAAGGAAAATTAAGTTAAAAAAAGAGGAAAAAAATTGAAATTTCGCTAAAATTATTCGTTTTTCTTGCTCTTTTCGGTCAAATCTCGATAAAATAAGGAAAATTAAGGGAAAAAAAGAGGAAAAAAATTGAAATTTCGCTAAAATTATTCGTTTTTCTTGCTTTTTTCGGTCAAATCTCGATAAAATAAGGAAAATTAAGGGAAAAAAAGAGGATATAAATTGATATTTCGCTAAAATTATTCGTTTTTCTTGCTTTTTTCGGTCAAATCTCGATAAAATAAGGAAAATCAAGGGAAAAAAGATGATAAAAATTGACATTTCGCTAAAATTATTCGTTTTTCTTGCTTTTATCGGTCAAATCTCGATAAAATAAGGAAAATTAAGGGAAAAAAATAGGAAAAAAATTGAAATTTCGCTAAAATTATTCGTTTTTCTAGCTTTTTTCGGTCAAATCTCGATAAAATAAGGAAAATTAAGGGAAAAATGAGGATAAAAATTGATATTTTGCTAAAATTTTTCGTATTGCTTGCTTTTTTCGGTCAAATCTCGATAAAATAAGGAAAATTAAAAGAAAAAAAGAGGATAAAAATTGATATTTCGATAAAATTATTCGTTTTTCTTGCTTTTTTCGGTCAAATCTCGATAAAATAAGGAAAATTAAGGGAAAAAAGAGGAAAAAAATTGAAATTTCGCTAAAATTATTCGTTTTTCTAGCTTTTTTCGGTCAAATCTCGATAAAATAAGGAAAATTAAGGGAAAAATGAGGATAAAAATTGATATTTTGCTAAAATTTTTCGTATTTCTTGCTTTTTTCGGTCAAATCTCGATAAAATAAGGAAAATTAAAGGAAAAAAAGAGGAAAAAATTTATATTTCGATAAAATTATTCGTTTTTCTTGCTTTTTTCGGTCAAATCTGGATAAAATAAGGAAAATTAAGGGAAAAAAAGAGGAAAAAAATTGAAATTTCGCTAAAATTATTCGTTTTTCTTGCTTTTTTCGGTTAAATCTCGATAAAATCAAGAAAATTAAGGGAAAAAAAGAGGATAAAAATTGAAATTTTGCTAAAATTATTCATTTTTCTAGCTTTTTTCGGTCAAATCTCGATAAAATAAGGAAAATTAAGGGAAAAAAAGAGGATAAAGCTTGATATTTCTATAAAATTATTCGTTTTTGTTGCTTTTTTCGGTCAAATCTCGTTAAATGAGGAAAATGAAGGAAAAAAAGAGGAAAAAAATTGAATTTTCGCTAAAATTATTCGTTTTTCATACTTTTTTCGGTCAAATCTCGATAAAATAAGGAAAATTAAAGGCAAAAAAGAGGAAAAAATTGAAATTTCGCTAAAATTTTTCGTTTTTCTAGCTTTTTTCGGTCAAATCTCGATAAAATAAGGAAAATTAAAGGAAAAAAAGAGGAAAAAAATTGATATTTCGATAAAATTATTCGTTTTTCTTGCTTTTTTCGGTCAAATCTCGATAAAATAAGGAAAATTAAGGGAAAAAAAAGGAAAAAAATTGAAATTTCGCTAAAATTATTCGTTTTTCTTCCTTTTTTCGGTCAAATCTCAATAAAATAAGGAAAATCAAGGGAAAAAAGATGATAAAAATTGATATTTCGCTAAAATTATTCGTTTTTCTTGCTTTTATCGGTCAAATCTCGATAAAATAAGGAAAATTTAGGGAAAAAAAGAGGAAAAAAATTGAAATTTCGCTAAAATTATTCGTTTTTCTAGCTTTTTTCGGTCAAATCTCGATAAAATAAGGAAAATTTAGGGAAAAAAAGAGGAAAAAAATTGAAATTTCGCGAAAATTATTCCTTTTTCTTGCTTTTTTCGGTCAAATCTCAATAAAATAAGGAAAATTAAGTTAAAAAAAGAGGAAAAAAATTGAAATTTCGCTAAAATTATTCGTTTTTCTTGCTCTTTTCGGTCAAATCTCGATACAATAAGGAAAATTAAGGGAAAAAAAGAGGAAAAAAATTGAAATTTCGCTAAAATTATTCGTTTTTCTTGCTTTTTTCGGTCAAATCTCGATAAAATAAGGAAAATTAAGGGAAAAAAAGAGGATATAAATTGATATTTCGCTAAAATTATTCGTTTTTCTTGCTTTTTTCGGTCAAATCTCGATAAAATAAGGAAAATCAAGGGAAAAAAGATGATAAAAATTGACATTTCGCTAAAATTATTCGTTTTTCTTGCTTTTATCTGTCAAATCTCGATAAAATAAGGAAAATTAAGGGAAAAAAATAGGAAAAAAATTGAAATTTCGCTAAAATTATTCGTTTTTCTAGCTTTTTTCGGTCAAATCTCGATAAAATAAGGAAAATTAAGGGAAAAATGAGGATAAAAATTGATATTTTGCTAAAATTTTTCGTATTTCTTGCTTTTTTCGGTCAAATCTCGATAAAATAAGGAAAATTAAAGGAAAAAAAGAGGATAAAAATTGATATTTCGATAAAATTATTCGTTTTTCTTGCTTTTTTCGGTCAAATCTCGATAAAATAAGGAAAATTAAGGGAAAAAAGAGGAAAAAAATTGAAATTTCGCTAAAATTATTCGTTTTTCTAGCTTTTTTCGGTCAAATCTCGATAAAATAAGGAAAATTAAGGGAAAAATGAGGATAAAAATTGATATTTTGCTAAAATTTTTCGTATTTCTTGCTTTTTTCGGTCAAATCTCGATAAAATAAGGAAAATTAAAGGAAAAAAAGAGGATAAAAATTGATATTTCGATAAAATTATTCGTTTTTCTTGCTTTTTTCGGTCAAATCTCGATAAAATAAGGAAAATTAAGGGAAAAAAGAGGAAAAAAATTGAAATTTCGCTAAAATTATTCGTTTTTCTTGCTTTTTTCGGTCAAATCTCGATAAAATAACGAAAATTAAGGGAAAAAATCTGATGTGGCCAGCACATGACCTTCTCCATATATAAGATGCAATTATTTATATACGACAGTAATTTCGAACTATATATTCCATCTAAACTTGGAAGAGAAGTGTTTAATTTATATCATATTATCTTTTACGTCACAAACACTATAAATAATGTTTTTCGGGACATGTTCGATGAAAAACGATGAAATGGCCTTTCGCCCCAGCTCCCAGAGCGCCCACAACGTACATAATCAGCAACTTCCGGTTTATCAGTATTTCACAAATAACTCCTAGACAATCAGTGATGCAAAAATATGTTTCATACAAAACTTATAGTAAATATTATTTTCTAAAACTTTTATAATTAATAGTTTATACCTAAATATCATATTTATGGAGATTTTTTGAAAACCGGAAATGAGCTTTGATGAATGAAGCTCGACTACCGGTTAACCGATTTACCTTAAAAACTAATCAACTCTAACGACTGTAATAAAAGTACTATACATGAAATTTGGTGTTGATCCAACAAATAGTTTTCATGTTAGAGCGCCCACAAAGTACATAATCATCTTCTTCCGGTTTATCGGTATTTCACGAATAACTCCTAATCAACAGGTGATACAAAAATATGTTTAATACAAAAGTCATAGTAAATTACATTATCTAAAACTTTTATAAGTAATACAATATACGTATATATCATATTTATGGAGATATTTTGAAAACCGGAAATGAGCTTTAATCAATAAAGCTCGACTTCCGGTTGACCGATTTACTCCAATAACTTATCAACTCTGACAGCACACACACCACTACTATACATGAAGTTTGGTATTGATACGACCAATAGTTTTCACGTAAGAGCGCCCACTGTCACACACACACACACACACACACACACATACACACAGACATCATTCCGAAAATGGTCAAAACGTGTTCTAGGGACCCCAAAACATGTATTTCCGTTGAAATCTCGAAGTCGAATTTTTTCATGAAAACAATACTTTCTCTATACTTCGTATATGGAGAAAGTAAAAAAACAAATTAATGCGTAGCTCTTTGTTACTATATTGAAACTATATCAACACATATTTACTCAGTGAGCATTAGTAAGGTATTCTGTGAACTGTAATAGCATTTTAAACATTATAGATTCATTCCTAAAATATTCAGTAAATCTTTAAAATACCTATGAATTATTTTATGTATAGGTGCTTAAAAATTGTTGAAATAATGTTTAGATAATTATTAAAATTTATTTCAGTAAATTTGGTAGCACTGCTAAAATTGCATACTTCTTATAACTTGACATTAAGAAAATCCTCAGATAATCATAACATGGACAACATTTTTACAAAACGAAAATTTGGTTGAAATATCTTCATTAGTTTCTGTGATCCCGACGGTAATATAGCGCCTGATGTCACATTGACCCCACGAGACTACTTAAGGTTTAATGGTGAAATGTTTCAAAAACGGAAATGAGCTTCCAAAAATAAAGATCGACTTCTGGTAAACCGATATCCTCCAAAACCTAATCAACTCTGATGACACCAACCAAAATAAAATGTACGAAATTTGGTGTTGATACGACAAATAGTTTTCAGGTAAGAGCGCCCACAAAGTAAATAATCAGCAACTTCCGGTTTATCGGTATTTCACGAATAACTCCTAAACAATCAGTGATACAAAAATATGTTTAATACAAAAGGTGTAGTAAAGAACTTTTTCTAAAACTTTTAAAAATAATAGTATATACCTAAATATCATATTTATAGAGGTATTTTGCAAAATCGGAAATAAGCTTCGAAGAGTAAAGCTCAACTTCCGGTTCAATGATATACTCTAAAAAATAATCAACTCTAATCACAACAACCAAAGTAATATACATGAAATTTAGTGTTGAAACGACAAATAGTTTTCATGTGAGAGCGCCCACAAAGTACATACTAAGCAAATTCCGCTTTATCGGTATTTCAAAAAGAACTCCTAAACAATCGGTGATATAAAAGTATGTTTCATACAAAAGTTATAGTAAGATAAATTTTCTAAAACATTTATAATTAATAGTATATACCTAAATATCATATTTATGGAGATATTTTGAAAACCGGAAATGAGCTTTGTAGAATGAAGCTCGACTTCCGGTCAACCGATTTACTCCAAAAGCTAATCAACTCTAACGACACCAACAAAAACACTATATGTGGAATTTAAAGTTGATACAACGAATGGTTTTCATGTTAGAGCGCCCACAAAAGACATAACAGCTACTTCCCGGGTTATCGGTATTGCACGAATAACTCTTAATCAACCGGTGATACAAAAATATATTAAATACAAAAGTTATAGTAAATTATATTATCTAAAACTTTTATACGGAATACAATATACCAATATATCATATTTATGGATATATTTTGAAAACCAGAAATGAGCTTTACACAACGTACATAATCAGCAACTTCCGGTTTATCAGTATTTCATGGATAACTCCTAAACAATCAGTGATGCAAAAATATGTTTCATACAAAAGTTATAGTAAATTACATTTTCTACAACATTTATAAATAATAGTATATACCTAAATATCATATTAATGGAGATATTTTGAAAACCGGAAATGAGCTTTGAAGAATGAAGCTCGACTTCCGGTCAGCCGATTTACTCCAAAAACTAATCAACTCTAACGACTGTAATAAAAGTACTATGTATGAAATTTGGTGTTAATCCGACTAATAGTTTTCATGTTAGAGCGCCCACAAAGTACATAATCATCTTCTTCCGGTTTATCAGTATTTCACGAATAACTCCTAATGAACCGGTGATACAAAAATATGTTAAATACAAAAGTTATAGTAAATTATACTATCTAAAACTTTTAAAAGTAATACAAGAGACGTATATATCATATTTATGGAGATATTTTGAAAACCGGAAATGAGCTTTAATGAATAAAGCTCGACTTCCGGTTAACGGATTTACTCCAAAAACTAATCAACTCTGACAGCACACACAACAGTACTATATATGAAGTTTGGTATTGATACGACTTTTAGTTTTCGAGTTAGAACGCCCATTATCACACACACACATACACAAACACACACTCACACACACACACACACACACACACACACACACACACACACACACATACACACAGACATCATTCAGAAAATGGTCAAAACGTGTTCTAGGGACCCCAAAACGTGTATTTCCGTTGAAATCTCGAAGTCGAATTTTTTCATGAAAACAATACTTTCTCTATACTTCGTATATGGAGAAAGATAAAAAGAGGATAAAAATTGAAATTTCGCTAAAATTATTCGTTTTTCTTGCTTTTTTCTGTCAAATCTCGCTAAAATAAGGAAAATTAAGGGAAAAAAAGAGGATAAAAATTGATATTTCTATAAAATTATTCGTTTTTCTTGCTTTTTTCGGTCAAATCTCGTTAAATGAGGAGAATGAAGGAAAAAAAGAGGAAAAAAATTGAAATTTCGCTAAAATTATTCGTTTATCATGCTTTTTTGGGTCAAATCTCTATAAAATAAGGAAAATTAAAGGAAAAAAAGAGGAAAAAAATTGAAATTTCGCTAAAATTAATCGTTTTTCTTGCTTTTTTCGGTCAAATCTCGATAAAATAAGGAAAATCAAGGGAAAAAAGATGATAAAAATTGATATTTCGCTAAAGTTATTCGTTTTTCTTGCTTTTTTCGGTGAAATCTCGATAAAATAAGGAAAATTAAGGGAAAAAAGAGGATAAACATTGATATTTTGCTAAAATTATTCGTATTTCTTGCTTTTTTCGGTCAAATCTCGTTAAATGAAGAGAATGAAGGAAAAAAAGGGGAAAAAAATTGAAATTTCGCTAAAATTATTCGTTTTTCTTGCTTTTTTCGGTCAAATCTCGATAAAAAAAGGAAAATTAAGGGAAAAAAAAGGAAAAAAATTGAAATTTCGCTAAAATTATTCGTTTTTCTTGCTTTTTTCGGTCAAATCTCGATATAATAAGGAAAATTAAGGGAAAAAAAGATGATAAAAATTGTTATTTCGCTAAAATTATTCGTTTTTCTTGCTTTTTTCGGTCAAATCTTGATAAAATAAGGAAAAGCAAGGGAAAAAAGATGTTAAAAATTGATATTTCGCTAAAATTATTCGTTTTTCTTGCTTTTATCCTTCAAATCTCGATAAAATAAGGAAAATTAAAGGAAAAAAAATAGGAAAAAAATTGAAATTTCGCTTAAATTATTCGTTTTTTTTGCTTTTTTCGGTCAAATCTCGATAAAATAAGGAAAATTAAGGGAAAAAAGAGGATAAAAATTGATATTTTGCTAAAATTATTCGTATTTCTTGCTTTTCTTGGTCAAATCTCGATAAAATAAGGAAAATTAAAGGGAAAAAAAAAGGATAGAAATTGATATTTCGATAAAATTATTCGTTTTTCTTGCTTTTTTCGGTCAAATCTCGATAAAATAAGGAAAATTAAGGGAAAAAAAGGTGATAAAAATTGATATTTCGCTAAAATTATTCGTTTTTCTTGCTTTTATCGGTCAAATCTCGATAAAATAAGGAAAATCAAGGGAAAAAAAGAGGAAATATATTGAAATTTCGCTAAAATTATTCGTTTTTCTTGCTTTTTTCGGTCAAATCTCGATAAAATAAGGAAAATTATGGGAAAAAAAGAGGATAAAAATTGATATTTCGCTAAAATTATTCGTTTTCTTGCTTTTTTCGGTCAAATCTCGATAAAATGAGGAAAATTAAGGGAAAAAGAGGGAAAAAAATTGATATTTCGCTAAAATTATTTGTTTTTCTTGCTTTTTTCGGTCAAATCTCGATAAAATAAGGAAAATTAAGGGAAAAAAAAGGGGAAAAAAATTGAAATTTTGCTAAAATTATTCGTTATTCTTGCTCTTTTCGGTCAAATCTCGATAAAATAAGGAAAATTAAGGGAAAAAAAAGGGTAAAAAAATTGAAATTTCGCTAAAATTATTCGTTTTTCTTGCTTTTTTCGGTCAAATCTCGATAAAATAAGGAAAATTAAGGGAAAAAAAGAGGATAAAAATTGATATTTCGCTAAAATTAATCGTTTTTCTTGCTTTTTTCGGTCAAATCTCGATAAAATAAGGAAAATCAAGGGAAAAAAGATGATAAAAATTGATATTTCGCTAAAATTATTCGTTTTTCTTGCTTTTATCGGTCAAATCTCGATAAAATAAGGAAAATTAAGGGAAAAAAAGAGGAAAAAAATTGAAATTTCGCCAAAAATTATTCGTTTTTCTTGCTTTTTTCGGTCGAATCTCGATAAAATAAGGAAAATTAAGGGAAGAAAAGAGGATAAAAATTGAAATGTCGCTAAAATTATTCGTTTTTCTTGCTTTTTTCGGTCAAATCTCGATAAAATAAGGAAAATTAAGGGAAAAAAAGAGGATAAAAATTTATATTTCGATAAAATTATTCGTTTTTCTTGCTTTTTTCGTCAAATCTTCTTAAATGAGGAGAATGAAGGAAAAAAAGAGGAAAAAAATTGATATTTCGCTAAAATTATTCGTTTTTCTTGCTGTTTTCGGTCAAATCTCGATAAAATAAGGAAAATTAAGGGAAAAAAAGAGGAAAAAAATTGAAATTTCGCTAAAATTATTCGTTTTTCTTGCTCTTTTCGGTCAAATCTCGATAAAATAAGGAAAATAAAGGGAAAAAAAGAGGAAAAAAATTGAAATTTCGCTAAAATGATTCGTTTTTCTTGCTTTTTTCGGTCAAATCTCGATAAAATAAGGAAAATTAAGGGAAAAAAAGAGGATAAAAATTGATATTTTGCTAAAATTATTCTTATTTCTTGCTTTTTTCGGTCTAATCTCGTTAAATGAGGAGAATGAAGGAAAAAAAGGGGAAAAAAATTGAAATTTCGCTAAAATTATTCGTTTTATTTGCTTTTTTCGGTCAAATCTCGAAAAAATAAGGAAAATTAAGGGAAAAAAGAGGAAAAAAATTGAAATTTCACTAAAATTATTCGTTTTTTATGCTTTTTTTGGTGAAATCTCGAAAAAATATGGAAAATTAAGGGAAAAAAAGAGGAAAAAAATTGAAATTTCGCTAAAATTATTCGTTTTTCTTGCTTTTTTCGGTCAAATCTCGATAATATAAGGAAAATTAAGGGAGAAAAAGAGGAAAAAAATTGAAATTTCGCAAAAATTATTCGTTTTTCTTGCTTTTTTCGGTCAAATCTCGATAAAATAAGGAAAATTAAGGGAAAAAAAGAGGATAAAAATTGATATTTCGCTAAAATTATTCGTTTTTCTTGCTTTTTTCTGTCAAATCTCGATAAAATAAGGAAAATCAAGGGAAAAAAAGATGATAAAAATTGATATTTCGCTAAAATTATTCGTTTTTCTTGCTTTTATCGGTCAAATCTCGATAAAATAAGGAAAATTAAGGGAAAAAAAGAGGAAAAAAATTGAAATTTCGCTAAAATTATTCGTTTTTCTTGCTTTTTTCGGTCGAATCTCGATAAAATAAGGAAAATTAAGGGAAGAAAAGAGGATAAAAATTGAAATGTCGCTAAAATTATTCGTTTTTCTTGCTTTTTTCGGTCAAATCTCGATAAAATAAGGAAAATTAAGGGAAAAAAAGAGGATAAAAATTTATATTTCGATAAAATTATTCGTTTTTCTTGCTTTTTTCGTCAAATCTTCTTAAATGGGAGAATGAAGGAAAAAAATTGATATTTCGCTAAAATTATTCGTTTTTCTTGCTGTTTTCGGTCAAATCTCGTTAAAATAAGGAAAATTAAGGGAAAAAAAGAGGAAAAAAATTGAAATTTCGCTAAAATTATTCGTTTTTCTTGCTCTTTTCGGTCAAATCTCGATAAAATAAGGAAAATTAAGGGAAAAAAAGAGGAAAAAAATTGAAATTTCGCTAAAATGATTCGTTTTTCTTGATTTTTTCGGTCAAATCTCGATAAAATAAGGAAAATTAAGGGAAAAAAAGAGGATAAAAATTGATATTTCGCTAAAATTATTCGTTTTTCCTGCTTTTTTCGGTCAAATCTCGATAAAATAAGGAAAAATAAAGGGAAAAAAGTGGATAAAAATTGATATTTTGCTAAAATTATTAATATTTCTTGCTTTTTTCGGTCTAATCTCGTTAAATGAGGAGAATGAAGGAAAAAAAGGGGAAAAAAATTGAAATTTCGCTAAAATTATTCGTTTTATTTGCTTTTTTCGGTCAAATCTCGAAAAAATAAGGAAAATTAAGGGAAAAAAGAGGAAAAAAATTGAAATTTCGCTAAAATTATTCGTTTTTCTTGCTTTTTTCGGTCAAATCTCGATAAAATAAGGAAAATTAAGGGAAAAAAAGAGGATAAAAATTGATATTTCGATAAAATTATTCGTTTTTCTTGCTTTTTTCGGTCAAATCTCCATAAAAAAAGGAAAATTAAGGGAAAAAAGAGGAAAAAAATTGAAATTTCAATAAAATTATTTGTTTTTCATGTTTTTTTGGTGAAATCTCGATAAAATATGGAAAATTAAGGGAAAAAAAGAGGAAAAAAAATTGAAATTTCGCTAAAATTATTCGTTTTTCTTGCTTTTTTCGGTCAAATCTCGATAATATAAGGAAAATTAAGGGAGAAAAAGAGGAAAAAAATTGAAATTTCGCAAAAATTATTCGTTTTTCTTGCTTTTATCGGTCAAATCTCGATAAAATAAGGAAAATTAAGGGAAAAAAAGAGGAAAAAAATTTAAATTTCGCTAAAATTATTCGTTTTTCTTGCTTTTTTCGGTGAAATCTCGATAAAATAAGGAAAATTAAGGGAAAAAAGAGGATAAAAATTGATATTTTGCTAAAATTATTCGTATTTCTTGCTTTTTTCGGTCAAATCTCGTTAAATGAGGACAATGAAGGAAAAAAAAGGGGAAAAAATTGAAATTTCGCAAAAATTATTCGTTTTTCTTGCTTTTATCGGTAAAATCTCGATAAAATAAGGAAAATTAAGGAAAAAAAAGGGGAAAAAAATTGAAATTTCGCTAAAATTATTCATTATTCTTGCTTTTTTTCGGTGAAATCTCGATAAAATAAGGAAATTTAAGGGAAAAAAAGGGGAAAAAATTGAAATTTCGCTAAAATTATTCATTATTCTTGCTTTTTTCGGTCAAATCTCGTTAAATGAAGAGAATGAAGGAAAAAAAGGGGAAAAAAAATTGAAATTTCGCTAAAATTATTCGTTTTTCTTGCTTTTTTCGGTCAAATCTCGATGAAAAAAGGAAAATTAAGGGAAAAAAAAAGGAAAAAAATTGAAATTTCGCTAAAATTATTCGTTTTTCTCGCTTTTTTCGGTCAAATCTCGATATAATAAGGAAAATTAAGGGAAAAAAGAGGAAAAAAATTGAAATTTCACTAAAATTATTCGTTTTTTATGCTTTTTTTGGTGAAATCTCGAAAAAATATGGAAAATTAAGGGAAAAAAAGAGGAAAAAAATTGAAATTTCGCTAAAATTATTCGTTTTTCTTGCTTTTTTCGGTCAAATCTCGATAATATAAGGAAAATTAAGGGAGAAAAAGAGGAAAAAAATTGAAATTTCGCAAAAATTATTCGTTTTTCTTGCTTTTTTCGGTCAAATCTCGATAAAATAAGGAAAATTAAGGGAAAACAGAAGATATAAATTGATATTTCGCTAAAATTATTCGTTTTTCTTGCTTTTTTCTGTCAAATCTCGATAAAATAAGGAAAATCAAGGGAAAAAAAGATGATAAAAATTGATATTTCGCTAAAATTATTCGTTTTTCTTGCTTTTATCGGTCAAATCTCGATAAAATAAGGAAAATTAAGGGAAAAAAAGAGGAAAAAAATTGAAATTTCGCTAAAATTATTCGTTTTTCTTGCTTTTTTCGGTCGAATCTCGATAAAATAAGGAAAATTAAGGGAAGAAAAGAGGATAAAAATTGAAATATCGCTAAAATTATTCGTTTTTCTTGCTTTTTTCGGTCAAATCTCGATAAAATAAGGAAAATTAAGGGAAAAAAAGAGGATAAAAATTTATATTTCGATAAAATTATTCGTTTTTCTTGCTTTTTTCGTCAAATCTTCTTAAATGGGAGAATGAAGGAAAAAAATTGATATTTCGCTAAAATTATTCGTTTTTCTTGCTGTTTTCGGTCAAATCTCGTTAAAATAAGGAAAATTAAGGGAAAAAAAGAGGAAAAAAATTGAAATTTCGCTAAAATTATTCGTTTTTCTTGCTCTTTTCGGTCAAATCTCGATAAAATAAGGAAAATTAAGGGAAAAAAAGAGGAAAAAAATTGAAATTTCGCTAAAATGATTCGTTTTTCTTGATTTTTTCGGTCAAATCTCGATAAAATAAGGAAAATTAAGGGAAAAAAAGAGGATAAAAATTGATATTTCGCTAAAATTATTCGTTTTTCCTGCTTTTTTCGGTCAAATCTCGATAAAATAAGGAAAAATAAAGCGAAAAAAGTGGATAAAAATTGATATTTTGCTAAAATTATTAATATTTCTTGCTTTTTTCGGTCTAATCTCGTTAAATGAGGAGAATGAAGGAAAAAAAGGGGAAAAAAATTGAAATTTCGCTAAAATTATTCGTTTTATTTGCTTTTTTCGGTCAAATCTCGAAAAAATAAGGAAAATTAAGGGAAAAAAGAGGAAAAAAATTGAAATTTCGCTAAAATTATTCGTTTTTCTTGCTTTTTTCGGTCAAATCTCGATAAAATAAGGAAAATTAAGGGAAAAAAAGAGGATAAAAATTGATATTTCGATAAAATTATTCGTTTTTCTTGCTTTTTTCGGTCAAATCTCCATAAAATAAGCAAAATTAAGGGAAAAAAGAGGAAAAAAATTGAAATTTCACTAAAATTATTTGTATTTCATGCTTTTTTTGGTGAAATCTCGATAAAATATGGAAAATTAAGGGAAAAAAAGAGGAAAAAAATTGAAATTTCGCTAAAATTATTCGTTTTTCTTGCTTTTTTCGGTCAAATCTCGATAATATAAGGAAAATTAAGGGAGAAAAAGAGGAAAAAAATTGAAATTTCGCAAAAATTATTCGTTTTTCTTGCTTTTATCGGTCAAATCTCGATAAAATAAGGAAAATTAAGGGAAAAAAGAGGATAAAAATTGATATTTTGCTAAAATTATTCGTATTTCTTGCTTTTTTCGGTCAAATCTCGTTAAATGAGGACAATGAAGGAAAAAAAGGGGAAAAAATTGAAATTTCGCAAATATTATTCGTTTTTCTTGCTTTTATCGGTAAAATCTCGATAAAATAAGGAAAATTAAGGAAAAAAAAGGGGGAAAAAATTGAAATTTCGCTAAAATTATTCATTATTCTTGCTTTTTTCGGTGAAATCTCGATAAAATAAGGAAATTTAAGGGAAAAAAGGGGAAAATATTGAAATTTCGCTAAAATTATTCATTATTCTTGCTTTTTTCGGTCAAATCTCGTTAAATGAAGAGAATGAAGGAAAAAAAGGGGAAAAAAATTGAAATTTCGCTAAAATTATTCGTTTTTCCTGCTTTTTTCGGTCAAATCTCGATGAAAAAAGGAAAATTAAGGGAAAAAAAGGAAAAAAATTGAAATTTCGCTAAAATTATTCGTTTTTCTTGCTTTTTTCGGTCAAATCTCGATATAATAAGGAAAATTAAGGGAAAAAAAGATGATAAAAATTGATATTTCGCTAAAATTATTCGTTTTTCTTGCTTTTTTCGGTCAAATCTTGATAAAATAAGGAAAAGCAAGGGAAAAAAGATGTTAAAAATTGATATTTCGCTAAAATTATTCGTTTTTCTTGCTTTTATCCTTCAAATCTCGATAAAATAAGGAAAATTAAAGGAAAATAAATAGGAAAAAAATTGAAATTTCGCTTAAATTATTCGTTTTTTTTGCTTTTTTCGGTCAAATCTCGATAAAATAAGGAAAATTAAGGGAAAAAAGAGGATAAAAATTGATATTTTGCTAAAATTATTCGTATTTCTTGATTTTCTTGGTCAAATCTCGATAAAATAAGGAAAATTAAAGGGAAAAAAAAGGATAAAAATTGATATTTCGATAAAATTATTCGTTTTCTTGCTTTTTTCGGTCAAATCTCGATAAAATGAGGAAAATTAAGGGAAAAAGAAGGAAAAAAATTGATATTTCGCTAAAATTATTAGTTTTTCTTGCTTTTCTCGGTCAAATCTCGATAAAATAAGGAAAATTAAGGGAAAAAAAGGGGAAAAAAATTGAAATTTCGCTAAAATTATTCGTTATTCTTGCTCTTTTCGGTCAAATCTCGATAAAAGAAGGAAAATTAAGGGAAAAAAAAGGGTAAAAAAATTGAAATTTCGCTAAAATTATTCGTTTTTCTTGCTTTTTTCTGTCAAATCTCGATAAAATAAGGAAAATTAAGGGAAAAAAAGTGGATAAAAATTGATATTTCGCTAAAATTAATCGTTTTTCTTGCTTTTTTCGGTCAAATCTCGTTAAAATAAGGAAAATCAAGGGAAAAAAGATGATAAAAATTGATATTTCGCTAAAATTATTCGTTTTTCTTGCTTTTATCGGTCAAATCTCGATAAAATAAGGAAAATTAAGGGAAAAAAAGAGGAAAAAAATTGAAATTTCGCTAAAATTATTCGTTTTTCTTGCTTTTTTCGGTCGAATCTCGATAAAATAAGGAAAATTAAGGGAAGAAAAGAGGATAAAAATTGAAATGTCGCTAAAATTATTCGTTTTTCTTGCTTTTTTCGGTCAAATCTCGATAAAATAAGGAAAATTAAGGGAAAAAAAGAGGATAAAAATTTATATTTCGATAAAATTATTCGTTTTTCTTGCTTTTTTCGTCAAATCTTCTTAAATGGGAGAATGAAGGAAAAAAATTGATATTTCGCTAAAATTATTCGTTTTTCTTGCTGTTTTCGGTCAAATCTCGTTAAAATAAGGAAAATTAAGGGAAAAAAAGAGGAAAAAAATTGAAATTTCGCTAAAATTATTCGTTTTTCTTGCTCTTTTCGGTCAAATCTCGATAAAATAAGGAAAATTAAGGGAAAAAAAGAGGAAAAAAATTGAAATTTCGCTTAAATGATTCGTTTTTTTTGCTTTTTTCGGTCAAATCTCGATAAAATAAGGAAAATTAAGGGAAAAAAAGAGGATAGAAATTGATATTTTGCTAAAATTATTCGTATTTCTTGCTTTTTTCGGTCTAATCTCGTTAAATGAGGAGAATGAAGGAAAAAAAGGGGAAAAAAATTGAAATTTCGCTAAAATTATTCGTTTATTTGCTTTTTTCGGTCAAATCTCGAAAAAATAAGGAAAATTAAGGGAAAAAAGAGGAAAAAAATTAAAATTTCGCTAAAATTATTCGTTTTTCTTGCTTTTTTCGGTCAAATCTCGATAAAATAAGGAAAATTAAGGGAAAAAAAGTGGATAAAAATTGATATTTCGATAAAATTATTCGTTTTTCTTGCTTTTTTCGGGCAAATCTCCATAAAATAAGGAAAATTAAGGGAAAAAAGAGGAAAAAAATTGAAATTTCACTAAAATTATTCGTTTTTCATGCTTTTTTTGGTGAAATCTCGAAAAAATATGGAAAATTAAGGGAAAAAAAGAGGAAAAAAATTGAAATTTCGCTAAAATTATTCGTTTTTCTTGCTTTTTTCGGTCAAATCTCGATAATATAAGGAAAATTAAGGGAGAAAAAGAGGAAAAAAATTTAAATTTCGCAAAAATTATTCGTTTTTCTTGCTTTTTTCGGTCAAATCTCGATAAAATAAGGAAAATTAAGGGAAAAAAAGAGGATAAAAATTGATATTTCGCTAAAATTATTCGTTTTTCTTGCTTTTTTCTGTAAAATCTCGATAAAATAAGGAAAATCAAGGGAAAAAAAGATGATAAAAATAGATATTTCGCTAAAATTATTCGTTTTTCTTGCTTTTATCGGTCAAATCTCGATAAAATAAGGAAAATTAAGGGAAAAAAAGAGGAAAAAAATTGAAATTTCGCTAAAATTATTCGTTTTTCTTGCTTTTTTCGGTCTATTCTCGATAAAATAAGGAAAATTAAGGGAAGAAAAGAGGATAAAAATTGAAATGTCGCAAAAATTATTCGTTTTTCTTGCTTTTTTCGGTCAAATCTCGATAAAATAAGGAAAATTAAGGGAAAAAAAGAGGAAAAAAATTGAAATTTTGCTAAAATGATTCGTTTTTCTTGCTTTTTTCGGTCAAATCTCGATAAAATAAGGAAAATTAAGGGAAAAAAAGAGGATAAAAATTGATATTTTGCTAAAATTATTCGTATTTCTTGCTTTTTTCGGTCTAATCTCGTTAAATGAGGAGAATGAAGGAAAAAAAGGGGAAAAAAATTGAAATTTCGCTAAAATTATTCGTTTTATTTGCTTTTTTCGGTCAAATCTTGAAAAAATAAGGAAAATTAAGGGAAAAAAGAGGAAAAAAATTGAAATTTCGCTAAAATTATTCGTTTTTCTTGCTTTTTTCGGTCAAATCTCGATAAAATAAGGAAAATTAAGGGAAAAAAAGAGGATAAAAATTGATATTTCGATAAAATTATTCGTTTTTCTTGCTTTTTTCGGTCAAATCTCCATAAAATAAGGAAAATTAAGGGAAAAAAGAGGAAAAAAATTGAAATTTCACTAAAATTATTCGTTTTTCATGCTTTTTTTGGTGAAATCTCGAAAAAATATGGAAAATTAAGGGAAAAAAAGTGGAAAAAAATTGAAATTTCGCTAAAATTATTCGTTTTTCTTGCTTTTTTCGGTCAAATCTCGATAATATAAGGAAAATTAAAGGAGAAAAAGAGGAAAAAAATTGAAATTTCGCAAAAATTATTCGTTTTCCTTGCTTTTTTCGGTCAAATCTCGATAAAATAAGGAAAATTAAGGGAAAAAAAGAGGATAAAAATTGAAATTTCGCAAAACTTATTCGTTTTTCTTGCTTTTTTCTGTAAAATCTCGATAAAATAAGGAAAATCAAGGGAAAAAAAGATGATAAAAATTGATATTTCGCTAAAATTATTCGTTTTTCTTGCTTTTATCGGTCAAATCTCGATAAAATAAGGAAAATTAAGGGAAAAAAAGAGGAAAAAATTGAAATTTCGCTAAAATTATTCGTTTTTCTTGTTTTTTTTTGGTCGAATCTCGATAAAATAAGGAAAATTAAGGGAAGAAAAGAGGATAAAAATTGAAATGTCGCTAAAATTATTCGTTTTTCTTGCTTTTTTCGGTCAAATCTCGATAAAATAAGGAAAATTAAGGGAAAAAAAGAGGATAAAAATTTATATTTCGATAAAATTATTCGTTTTTCTTGCTTTTTTCTTCAAATCTTC